>CAUYQV010153186.1:0-52044 GCA_963574575.1 Galagoides demidoff
TTTCTCAGTTATTGTTTTAACACATTCTGATTCTACTCTTAGAGAGTTTCACTTGTACCCCTGTAAGATAAACCTCAAAAATGGTTCCTCCAATCCCCCTCCCTCCACCCATTCCTCCCTCCCTTCTCCCTTCCCCCTCCCACCTTCTTAGGCTATTTGGTTATAGCTTTCATATAAAAGGTATAAATTAGTTTCATAATAGATGCTGGTGTGGATGTGGAGAAAAGGGAACACTCCTACCCTGCTGGTGGGAATGTAAACTAATATGTTCCTTTTGGAAAGACATCTGAAGAACACTTTCTAGCTCCATCCATGTGAACATGAAGGACATAAAGTCTCCATCTTTCTTTATGGCTGCATAGTATTCCATGGTGTACATATATCACAGTTTATTGATCCATTCGTGGATCAATGGGCACTTGGGCTTCTTCCATGACCTGGCTATTATGAATTGGGCTGCAACAAATATTCTGATACAAATATCTTTGTTGTAATGTGGTTTTTGGTCTTCTGGATATATACCTAATAAAGGAATTGCAGGGTCAAATGGCAGGTCTATTTTTAGTTCTCTAAGTGCTCTCCAGACGTCTTTCCAAAAGGAATGTATTAGTTTACATTCCCACCAGCAGTGTAGAAGCGTTCCCTTTTCTCTAAATCCATGCCAGCATCTCTGGTTTGGGGATTTTTGTGATACGGGCTAATCTTACTGGAGTGAGGTGATATTTCAAAGTAGTTTTGATTTGCATTTCTCTGATGATTAAGGATGGTGAGCATTTGCCCACCTTGAGATGAGATCACTTGTTCTCTTCCTGCTAATATGTTTGAGTTCTCTATGGATTCTAGTTATTAAACCTTTGTCAGAGACATAACCTGCAAAAATCTTCTCCCATTCTGAGGGCTGTCTGCTTGCTTTACTTACTGTGTTCTTGGCTGTGCAGAAGCTCTTTAGTTTGACCAGGTCTCAATAGTGTATTTTTGATGTTGCTTCAATTGCCCAGGTGTCCTCCTCATAAAATGTTCACCCAGGCCGATTTCTTCAAGTGTTTTCCCTACACTTTCTTCTAGTATTTTATGGTTTCATGTCTTAAGTTTAAATCTGTAATCCAGTGAGAGTCTATCTTGGTTAATGGTGAAAGGTGTGGGTCCAGTTTCAGTCTTCTACAGGTTGCCAGCCAGTTCACCCAGCACCATTTGTTAAATAGGGAATCTTTCCCCCACTCAATGTTTTTGATTGGCTTGTCAAAGATCAGATAACGGTAAGTAGCTGGATTCATCTGTTGGTTCTTAATTATGTTCCATACATCTACCTCTATTTTTGTGCCAGTACCATGCTGTTTTGATCACTATGGATTTATAGAATTAATATTAATAGTATAATCTGAGGTCTGGTAGCATGATTCCTCCTGTTTTGTTTTTATTTCTGAGTAATGTCTTGAGGTTCTCACTGTCCCTACATGCTTTTCCATTCTTATGATACTACTGAGAAGAATGTGTTTCAACTTCATCCAGGTTAATACAAAAGATGTGAAGTCACTATCTTCTTTATGGCTGAATAGTATTCCATGGTATGTACATACCACTGTTTGTTAATCTATTCCTGAACTGATGGGCATTTAGGTTGTTTCCATATCCTGGCAATGTGATAAACAATCTAGTACATATCTCCTTATCATAAATGATATTTTTTCTTCTGGGTAGATACCTAGTGATAGGATTATGGGGTAAAATGGGAGATGCAATTTCAGTTCTTTGAGGATTCTCCATACTTCTTTCCAAAGAGGCTGTATCAGCTTGCACTCCCACCGACAGCATAAAAATGTTCCCTTCTCTCTATATCAGTGAAGAACGTTATTTTTCTTTTGATTTGTTTTAGTTATTTAAAATAATAAAAGCCATTTTCAGCTCATGAGCCACACAAAGACAAGTAGACAGGATTTGGCCCCAGGGCTGTGGTGTACCTAGCCCTGTTCTTCTTAGATATCAGGAAGGATAAGGTGATAGATGAGGTGGGGAGAAGCCTGAATATCACACAGAGGCCATAAAATCTAATATTGTTCCAAAGATAACCATTTTTGTAAGCTAAACTAACTAATACTGTGTTTTCTAAACCTGAAAGTACAGCAGAATTGTCCAGGGTACTTGCTAGAAATACAAATTGTAAAGCTCCATCTCAAGAAATTTTGATTCAGTCCCCTGGGTGTGAAGTCTATTATTTTAAAACCAACCCACTGATTTAGGCAAAAGGCCTTTAAAAGTTCATTTGCACTCCAAGGAAACATAGGTATATCCCCCAAGGTGTGGAAAGAAAATAGTAAAACTGCCTTGCATGTCATTTATATTCAAAAAATTAGGAAGAAAAATGATGCTTTACAAATAATTAACATGAACACTGATCTTGGCTCCCTCTCTGGGTTTATGTGTCAGTGATCATGAGTCACAAGCAGGATGTGAAATTTTCTGAGAAAAACATGGAAATTCTACAAAGTGGAGGTACTGACAGAGGTACCTTCACTCCTATGTTTACACTTAGCATCCCCATAAAGAAGAGACCTGTAACAAAGCATGGTTAACAAATTTTGAAGAATAAAAGGTGATTTAGCTACCAAATCTCAAAAGTTATCATAACATATATTAAGCATGTGGCCAGGTGTGGTAGCTGGCACCTGTATTCCCAGCTACTAAGGAGGCTGAGGCAAGAGGATCACTTGAGGCCAGTAGTCCATGACCAGCTTGGACAATGTAGCAAGACCCCATCTCTAAAAAAATATTTAAGATTATCCAGGCAAGGTGGTGTACACCTGTAGTCCCAGTTATTGGGAGGGTGAGGCAGGAGAACCACTTAAGCTCAGGAGTTGGAGGCTGCAATGAGCTATGATCATGTCACTGAATTCTAGGTTGGGCAACAGAGCAAGACCCCCATCTCCAAAAAAAAAAAAATAGAAGAAGAAGAAGAATATTGAGGTAATAATATAGTAATAGATAGGTCAATGGAATGAAATAAAAGTGTAAGATATGTCAAATAAGTAACCAAGATAGTCCATCAGAGGAGAGAGAGAAAGGATGAACTATTGAATAAATGATACTAGGGCAACTGATTATCTTCAAAGAAAAAAATGAAATTAGACCCCACTTCGTCAATAAAAATCAATTCTGGGATGAGTAAAATATGAAGAACAAAAATTTTAAACTTTTAAAAGATAATATTGGAAGATCTCTTTTTGGTTTCAGGGTAGGGGAAGATTTCTTAAGACACATGAATCATAAGGATAAGGACTAATAAATCTGATTCTTCCAAAGAATAAGCTTATGTTCACTAAGAAACACTACAAACTGAATTAAAATTCAAGCCATAGACCAGGGGATTACAAAGCATATAACCAATAAAGGGTTGTATCTAGAATTTGTAACAAAGTACCAGAAGTCAGTAAGAATAAAACAACCCAGTGGGGGGAAAGGGCAAAAGATATGAATAATTTATAGAAGTGGAGCCCTAGAAGGCCAAGAAATGCATGAAAAAAATGCTCAATTGTTGCAGAAAATGCTTTTGACAAAATCCAGCATCCTTTTCTGATAAGAACACTTTTGAAAATAGGCATAGGTGGGACATTTCCTAAATTGATTAGAGGCCATCTACAACAAACCCATAGCCAATGTCATATTGAATGGAGTAAAACTGAAAGCATTTCCACTTAGAACTGGAACTAGACAAGGAGGCCTACTATCGTCACGGCTATTCAACATAGTGCTAAAAGTCCTAGCCAATGAAATCAAGCAAGAGGAGATTAAGGGTATTCAAATGAGGACAGAGGAGGTGAAGCTCACACTCTTTGTAGATGACGTGATCTTATACCTAGAAAACAAAGCTCTTAGAAATAATTGAGAGATATGGTAAATGTCTCAGGATACAAAAATCAATGTCCACAAATCAGTAGCCTTCATATACGCCAATAGCAGTCAAGCTGAGAATGAAATCAAAGACAGAATACCTTTCATAGTAGCTCCAAAGAAAATGAAATATCTGGGAATATATCTAACAAAGGATGTGAAGGATCTCTACAAACAGAACTATGAAACCCTGATAAAAGAAATAGCAGGATATATTAACAAATGGAAGATCATACCATGCTTGTGGCTGGGAAGAATCAACATTGTTAAAATGTCCATAATACCCAAAGTGATCTACAGATTTAATACAATCCCCATCAAACACCAATGTCATACTTTGAAGAACTTGAAAAAATAGTACTTTGACATGGAACCAGAAAAAAAAAAAAAAGCCCAAATAGCCAAGACAATTTTAAGAAATGAAAAAAAATCTAGAGGGATCACATTACCAGACTCAGTTTATACTAAAAGTCTGCAGTGATCAAAACAAAAACTGAGATATAGATTCATGGAATAAAATAGAGGACCTAGAGATGAATCCAGCCACGTATCACCATCTGATCTTTGATAAACCAGACAAAAGCATGCCATGGGGGGAAAATCTCTATTTAATACATAGTGCTGACAGAATGAGTTAGCCACACGTAGATCACTGAAACTGGACCCACATCTCTCACCATTGACAAAAATTGATTTAATAGATAAAAGGTTTAAATTTAAAACACAAAACAATAAAAATTCTAGAAGAGGGTTGGCACCTGTGGCTCAAGCAGCTAAGGCACCAGCCACATACACCTGAGCTGGTGGGTTCAAATCCAGCCCTGGCCCACCAAACAACAATGATGGCTGTAACCAAAAAATAGCCAGGCATGGTGGCAGGTGCCTGTAATCTCAACTACTAGGGAGGTGGAGGCTGGAGAAAGGAGTTGGAGGTTGATCTGAGCTGTGATGCCATGGCACTCTACCCAGGGCAACAGCTTGAGGCTCTGTCTCAAAAAAAAAAAAAAAAAATTCTAGAAGAACGTATGAGGAAAACGCTTGACAAAATTGGCCTAGGAAAAGATTTTATGAAGACGACCCTTTGGCAATTGCAGCAACAGCAAAAATAAATGAATAGCTAAAAAGCTTCTGCATAGCTAAGAGTGCAACAACTAAAGCAGACAGACAGCTTTCAGAAGATTTTTGCATGCTATGAATTTGACAAAGGGCTGATAACTAGAATCTATAGAGAACTCAAATTAATCAACAAAAACAGATCAAACGGGGGGCAGTGCCTGTGGCTCAGCGGGTAAGGTGCCGGCCCCATATACCAAGCATGGTGGCTTTAGCCCTGGCCAGCTAAAACAGCAATGATAACAGCAACAACTACAAAAAAAAGCCGGGCATTGTGGCATGCACCTGTAGTCCCAGCTACTTGGGAGGCTGAGGCAAGAGAATCACTTAAGCCCAACATTTGGAGATTGCTGTGAGCTGTGATGCCATAGCACTCTACTGGGGGTAACAAAGTGAGACTATCTCAAAAAAAAAAAAAAAAAGAGAGAGAGAGAGAAAGAGCAAATAACCCCATTTATAAGTGGGCAAGAGACTTGAGCAGTAGCTTCTCTGAAGATGACAGATGAACGGCCAACAAACACATGAAAAAATGCTCATCATCCCTAATCAGAGAATTGCAAACCAAAACCACTCTGAGATATCACCTAACTCAAGTAAGAATAGTCCACATCACAAAGTCCCAAAGCTGCAGACACTGGCATAGATGTGGAGAAAAAGAACCACTTTTCCCCTCCTGGTGGGACCACAAACTAATATGTCTCTGGAAAGAAGTACAGAGAATCCTCACAGAAGAGGTCAACCTTCCATTTGATCCCACCATTCCATTACAAAGTACCCAGAAAAAAAAATCATTTTACCACAAGGACACTTACACTAGAATGTTTATTGCAGATCGATTCATAATTGTCAAGACATGGAAGCAAACCCAGTGCCCATCAACCCATGAATGGATTAACAAACTGTGGTATATGTATACTATGGAGTGCTATTCAGCCATAGGAAAAGATAGAGACTTTGCATCTCTTGTGTTTACCTGGATGGAGTTAAAATACATTCTTCTTTAGGTGTGTCAAGAATGAAAAAAAAAAAATGGGCAGCACCTGTGGCTCAGTGGGTAGGGCACTGGCCCCATACACTGAGGGTAGCAGGTTCGAACCCAGCCCTGGCCAAACTGCAACAAAAAATAGCCGGGCGTTGTGGTGGGCACCTGTAGTCCCACCTATTTGGGAGGCTGAGACAAGAAAATCACCTAAGCCCAAGAGCTGGAGTTGCTGTGAGCTGTGATGCCACAGCACTCTACCAGGGGTGATAAAGTGAGACTCTGTCTCTAAAAAAAATAAAAAGTATCAATGTACTCAATACTAATATAAAACCAACATATAAACAACTACATGCCCACATGAAAGAAAAAACACAAGTATAGTCTAGAAAGGGGGAGGAGAAAGGAGAAGGGGGGAAGGGAAGGAGGAAGGGGAAAACTCAGTGGGTTCTCACCTGAAGAGTGCAAGGTGAGGGTGTTTAGCACACATCCTGGGTGAAGGGCTCAACTACAACTTGAACTTTGTCTTAGAGATGAAAACAATGTAACCTTAAACATTTGTACCCTCATATTAATCTGAAATTTAAAAAAAGAAAAGATGCTCAATATCCTAGCAATCATCTCACACCTGTAATCCTAGCACTCTGGGAGGCCAAGGTGGGTGGATTGCCTGAATTTATGGGTTCAAGACCAGCCTGAGCCAGAGCAAGACCTCATCTCTAAAAATAGCCAGGCATTGTGGTGGGGCCTGTAGTCCCAGCTACTCGGAAGGCTGAGGCAAGAGAATCGCTTAAGCCCAAGAGTTTGAGGTTGCTGTGAGTTGTGATGCCATGACACTCTACTGAGGGTGACAAAGTGAGACTCAGTCTCAAAAAAATAAAAAATAAAATATAATATAATAAAACCACATCATATACCAGATTGTGGCAAGATTGAAATGGCAGATAATACCATGTGTTGGTGAGGATAAAGAGGAAGAGGAACTCTGTTTCAAAAAAAAAAAAAAAAAAAGTCTTACTTTGTCACCCTCAGTAAAGTGCCATGGCACTCAGCTCACAGCAACCTCAAACTCTTGGGCTTAAGCAATTCTCTTACGTCAGCCTCCCAAGTAGCTGGGACTATAGGCATCTGCTACAATGCCCAGCTATTTTTTAGAGATGGGCTCTCACTCTCACTCAGGCTGATCTTGAACTCATGAGCTCAAGCAATCCACCCGCCTCAGCCTTCCAGAGTGCTGAGATTACAGGCATGAGTCACTGCACCCAGCCTAGAAAGGGGAACTCTTCTATGCAGATTATGAGAGCGTGAGTTGGTTCAATAATTTTGGAGAAACATTTAGCAATATTTGAAAAAGTTGAAGAGGCACAAGCCTACAACCCCAAATTTAACATCCAGGAATATATGAGCCTGGAGAAATTCTCATACATATTCCAAAAGAAGAAACAGAAAAAATTTTCTTAGCAGCACTGTTTGTAATAGCAAAAGATTGGATAAACATAAACATGAACGAATAGGAGAGATAACCAAGTCTTAGTCTATTAGAAAGGACTTTGTTTAAAGTGACTGGATTAGAGTGGCATGTGTTAATACAGATAAATATGTAAAAACATGATAATGAGAAAAGGCAAATTTCGGAAGTTTCACAACAGGGCAAACTATGCCAGACATTATTTATGGACTTTTGCATATGTGGTAAAGCATAAAAACATGCAAAAGAATAATAAATTCAGGATCGATAATCCTGGATGGTGATTCTCGAGTGAGAGAAGGAGGCATGGGAAAGGAGGAAGAGAGGCAGGAGTCCTCCTTGTACCTGTCAGCCCCCAGGAGGAACAGGCCATTTTTGTAATGTAATTCTGTGTACTTTTCAGTATGAGTGAAATATGTTGTAATAAAAAGAATTTAAGAGAATAAAGTTAGATATAACATTGCAAACCTTTAATCAAATCCCAGGATGGCCTAAGCTTCAGTAGTAGGTGGGGAAGAGAAAGTTTCAGACAGATTCTGTTACTAATAAACAGATTCCAGGGAAAGGGAGCTGCCAACAAGTCACCCATTCTCATGATGGGATCAATATCTACCCTAGTTTACCGCAGACAATCCCAGTTTATGCATGTTGCCTGGTGTGATTACCAAGAGTTTCCCCTTTCACTTTCCAAAGTGCCCCTGTTTGAAAGATACTTGACATGGTCTCCCTAATAATAAAGCACCCTTAGCTCCTGCACTAAGAGGCAGGTTCTGGGGACCTGATGTGGGGGTCTGCTAAGGTCAGAACGCTCAGGAGATGAAGAGCTAAACATGGGGGAAATTCAAAAGCATAGGGATGGTAGTCAGCCTCCAAATGGTCCCTTATCTAAAAACTGAAGACCTCAGGTTCTCACCTTTTCTTTAGAACCATGTCCATTTAGAACATAGGTCTGTCTGTTAATCTTTTCAAAGACACAGCTGTGAAGTAAAAAGGCCTATAGAGTTAAGCTCACAGATGTAGCCATGAACAAAAGTCACCATGGGAGCTTTGAAAACCAGAGATTCTTGGGGCCCAACACTGGCTTGAAGTTTGGAGACTTGTGGCCAAAGAATCCATTTTTGTAACCCCTCTAAATTAGTCTGGTGCATAGACACATGGAATTTTGTAATAAATACCAGAGCTCTAACAGTTGTACTGTAGTGGCTTACTGAAAACTAAAGTCTTTTATTTTTATTTTAACTTTAAATCCTTGGATATCTGACATAACCTACCTTCATCTCTTGCCATCATCTAATGATTTTGCAGCCTCATGACATGCAGTGTTCAGCCTATCCTGCCCTCGACCTGGTATCTACTATTGAGATCAAGAGAAGGCTAAGGTCAGATCTGGAACATGCTTGTCAAGGTCCCTTCTAGCAGCTTTGCAATGAGGTGCCCACGAGCACACAGAGGATGATCCCAGGCCAAGGTACACCGGGTCATCAACCTGAGCCTAAGCCTCTAGTCTTGGTGAGTGGCCAAAGCAGATGCCATTCTTCTGGAGCAGGCACACCACAGCGGACTTCTTACTGAGTTTCTTTTTAAGAAGGTGGGCTGAAAATTAGAGAGAAAATTGCCCCAAGCTGTAATAAAACTTACTAAGTAATACTAGAGGATATATTTATAATTGTTTTTGTTTGGGTTACTTTTAATAGTTCTTTTAGTTTCTTTCACCTTGGAAAGTATCTTTGGATTTAGCCCAGGGTTGCTGGACACTTTTACACATATGTGGTTTTGAAAGATATCTGAATACAATGCAAATGTGACTCCCCGGCTGAGTGTACTACATCCAGCAAGGGGCCATTTGGACATCGGCTAAGTTTGGGTGATGGCCTTGTCAGTTTGAATCTTTAATTCATTGGCATTAGAATCTTGAAAAGCTGGTAATATTAAGTTAGATACAAGTGCTCCTAGAATTTGTTCCCATCTAATTGTCTAAATACAAAGTTATGCGGATCTCTGGTGATTTTTAGACACTTGATCTGGATTTTCTTTTTTTTATCTTTTTCGCTGTTGCATAGAAAGAGTATTCTGGAGATTGGGAACGTGCTAAATTATAAGTACCTTCATTTCCCAAACCCCTTTTGAGAATTGGGGTCAGGCTAGAAATCTATCAGAAATAGCTCTTTTCACGTCCTAAGACAGTCCTTTTTTCACTGGCCTCATCCCAACTGACTGACTACCTCTAGCATGTGTGGTTTCCTGCCTTCCTTGACCACCAGAAGCATCTAGGGAAGCTTTTAAACATTACTAATGTCCAGCCTCCACCCAAAACAACAAAAATACAATGTCTAGAGAGAGGCTTTGGCTATCAGTGGTTTGGACATCGGTGTAGGGTGGGTAAGTGCTTAGTGCAGTGGTTCTCAACCCGTGGGTCACAACCCACAGGAACTGTATTAAAGGGCCACAGCATTGGGAAGGTTGAGAACTACTGACCTGGTGAGTCTGAAGCTGAGGGTTTCCAGTACAAAAACTAGAAAAGACCCGCATAAACCAGGAGGAGTTAGTCACCTCAGTGGGGGCGAAACTCCTGGCTGGCTCTGTGCTATTGTGCCCTGAAGAGGAAACTCTCTGTCCCTTTTCCGATCTGTGTCACTGATGGGATTCACGACCGCTGAGCGTGGAAGAGAAAACTATTTCCTGAACCCTTCTGATGCTGTTAACTGTAACCTGACAAACAGATGTCAGCAAGATATCAGAAGATGCAATGAACTTGGCCTAAAAGATGAAAAACAAAAGTCCAGCAACACTGTCTGCACCAGAGAGCAAAGGCACAACGTTTGATATTACACAGAAAGAAAAGTGTAAGGAGGGATTTAAAAAAATAACACTCCAATTAGTCCACTTTTCATTTTTTTCTTATGGCTTTTTATGAGGAAATTGGAGACTCCCTTTGCAGTATTGGATACTTTGGGGCCCAGTGGTTCTCCTTCTCTCGGGAGAGTCAGGGTTTGTTTCCCCTTGGGTGTTCTGTCCTGCGGTGTCTGTGCACAGGGACAGCATGTTGCTACATCTGGGTTCTGCTATTTGTGCCTAACTGTGAATCCCTTTGGTCTTCCCTTCAAGACAGACTGCTCTGTTTGGAACTTACAGCACTTCAATGTGAAGGGCATTTAGGGGTACAGAAGTGGAGATGGGACTTTCAATATGAAAGGAAGTCAGAGCGGTGTTAAGTAGGCTTACGTACAAAACAGTGTTTCTGACTTTTGCTGGCTCTGGCTAGGCCCAAGGGCCCTACATCAGCTGCAGCTGTAGAGCATGAACTCATCCGCTTAGAAAGAAGTATGGCCGGTTGTAGACCTGGTAAATGTTTGAAATAATAAGAGGGGGAAGCCGAGGGAGAGGTGAGATGACAGGGGTCGACAAGTGAGACCACAGGAGTGGGGAAGTCCTAGCCACCATGGGGCAGCCTTAGGCAGCAGGGACTTATAGAGGCACCAGTCTGCATACTTGGGTGGCTTTTGTTTTTAACAAGTTTTACATACAAGCCTTTTAACAAGGCTTACATACAAATATATATATAAGAACAAAGAAGTTAAAAACATTGAATTTTTGCAGACTGGCCCATAGCCAGATAGCACACACCTCAATGAAAATGGAGCTCTTACATGAGGGAAAAATGGAGATTGGTTTTAAGGCAGCCCCGTGAGGCTTAGAGAATGCAGATCTCTCCTGGTCCTGTGCTTTATGTAATTGGGGGATGAGCAGCCTGCAACCCAGAGGGCTGCTGGGAAAAGTGATACCAAGTGAGAAGTCAGGCTTCCATTACAAGATGTGGAAGAGGCAGGTAATTCTTTACCTTATGATGAGGCTTATATAAGGCAGACGAGAAAGCCTGTGTTTTAGTCTGTTCATGTCACTATAACAGAATACTCAAGGATAGATAATTTATAGAGGAGAAACTCACTTCCTCATAGTTCTGAAGGTCGGGAAGTCCAGGTTCAAAGCACCAGCAGGTTGGTTGTTGGGGGAGGGCCACATCCTTCCAAGGGAATTAACTCTGCACCCTCACCTGGTAGAAGGCAGCAGGACAAGCCAGCCACACGCTGAGGGAGGCCTGTTTTATAAGCGCCTTCATTCCGCTAATGAGTAAGGAGCCCGCATGCCTAATCACCTGTGGAAGGCCTCATTGCGTAATATAATTATAATGACAACACCTGAGTTTTGGAGATGCTACATTTCACTGCCCCTTGGAAGTAAGAGGGGAAAGAGTAAGAGAGGGGGAAAGAGAGTATGGGGTACAGAGGCCCAGAGAAGACAGGCCACCAGGAGGGCGTGCATTGCCAGCAGCAGAGGCGCGAGAGGAGGGGTATACTCACCCTACAGACCCCACAGGACTCTGGAGCTCTCCCTGGCTGGCGCAGGCTGCAGGTGCTGGCGCGTGGTCTTCAGATGCCAAGGCTGCTGAGGGCCACAGTCAGTGCTCCCCCTGTTTTCCAAAGTGTCTTTTTTCCAAAAGTCACACGGGGGACTGAGAGTGAGACAGGGAAGCTGTGTGGGGTAGAGCAATCCCGGGAAATTGGTGTCTTTGGGCCACCCACCCACATGCCTCAAGTTTGAAAGAATGTGAACAGCAGGAAAACATATTTCCCTCTGCCCACTGTCATATGTGTGAGAGCAGAAAGCAGAAGATTTGGGCCAGAAACTGGTATGAATACCGCGGTTGCTCGGTAAATACGACCTGGGCCTTTTCTTGTCCTCCCAGATCCCTGCCTGATACCAGGTGTTTACAGCAGCGGGGCGGACATTTATGATCCAGGTTCTGACTTCACTGCAGGAGTTACTATGGTGGCTTAGGACAGAAAGCTGCCAGTCTTTTTGCTTGTGACAAATGACAGCCTTACCTGCTTTATTTTATATTTTTAACTGTCTTACAGGTCATTGCTCCCTAGGCCGCCTTTTTTTTTTTTTTTAACCGGATCATCAACATTCTCTTCTCAAGCTTCCCTCTCCTGGAGGCCCAGGCAGGGTTTGAGGGCAGCGTTTCTCCACATGTGGTCTGCCAACCACCGGCAGGAGGCAGAGACCCTGCCCAGATGCCTCGAGTTTAGCAAGCTCCCGACAGCCTCTCCGGCACACTCGGTGTGGGAACTAGTGAGTGCTAGAATGTCCTGCCCTGCTGCTGACTTCTTAATTGAATTGACTGCTCCTTATTTCCCCCCAACCTTCCGTCATTCACTTAACAAAACCCGTGACCATGTAAGCTCCACAAGGACGAGGGCATCTATTTTGTTCACTGATGGATCCCAAATTCTTAGAACAGTCCTGCTTCGGTGACAGTTCCTTAGTAAATATTTGAAAATAAATGAAAAGTTTCTTGAATGGTCCCTTAGTGCCAGGCATTGGCTGTGCTGAGACCTGGGATATGGCAGCAAAGTGGACAGGCAGAGGCCAGCCCTCTTGGTGTGTGGCTTCTGGTGTTTGCGGAGGGGAAGGGGGACAGCAGACAGGTTGGCAGACTAAACAATTGTAACAAAATGTAAAGAGTATTCTGAGAAAGTGTGGTGAGAATCATGTCAGGGTTTGCTGACTCCAGGGGCCAGTGAACAGAGGAGAAACCAGCCACCCTCTCTTTACTGTCAGCTGCAAATGGCACCCCCTGAGTGGCCTCCCAGAGGACAGGGAAGGTGGGAGGCAGAGTGAGTTCCACCCATGGGGTACAAAGGGGGATCAGACAGTTTACAGAAGAGCTCTCCACCATC
The DNA here is from genome assembly GCA_963574575.1 of Galagoides demidoff. NCBI lineage: Eukaryota > Metazoa > Chordata > Mammalia > Primates > Galagidae > Galagoides > Galagoides demidoff. Next base: position 13,187 of record CAUYQV010153186.1, read on the forward strand.
CCCGGGATGGGGAATTTAAGACAGAGGTCTGGAACAATTTGTGTTTCAATGTCAACAGGAGAGGCAAAACTTTGCTAATACCTGTGGCCTCACCAGAGTAACAAGCAGTATAAACCAGAAAGTGAAACTCAGGGTGGGCTTGTACAGAGCCTAACAGAATGGGGGTTGCAGAGAGGTTTATAAGCCACAATGCAGCCAGCAGCTAAGCTGGCAGAAAGCAGACAGACAGTAGATGAAAGTTTGTGGCCAAAAATAAGGATGCATGAGGAGCCAGCTTCAGAAGGAGAAAAGACCCAAGCAGCAGGCCTGGTGTGGCCCTGGACACCTCCAACCTCCGTTTCCTCCTTTGCCTTCCGCACGGTCAGACCTTCCCTATCAATCCTGTCCTCCATCTCTTCCCATAGGCCAGTTCAGTTCTCTTTACTTTGAATAAAAAAGAAAAGTTTCATTTAATCTCACTGTTCTCTTTTCTTGGACTGCCAGCTCTTAAAATTGTCCTCATCTTTTCCTCAGCTCAAATCAGAGCTCAAGTCGATCGCAGTTAAAATAATCAGATTTTCCTAGGCATTGAGTCCCTTTGTTTCCTGTTCCTTCCTGTTTTGATTTTTTTTTTAATTTCTATTTTAACAGCTGCACTGCAATTTTTTTTCAATCTTAAAGCTGCCTTCACATTTTTGGAAGTTTCATGAAGATATAAATTATGATTAAATGAAACACACGTGTCCATTTTCTCCCACCCACCAATTCTTGAATCCTCTCCTGACTGCTGTCTCATTGCCATGGAAGCACCTCTTCCTGTGGCCTTTCCCCCATCTCCAGAGTAATTTTTTGCCACTCTTCACTGCAGGCACCAACACACCTATGGAACCTCTCATCCCTTTCATTTTCTCCTTTATTTCCACGTGCTGGCCTTGCTCGAGACTCTGACCCTTTTAATAGCCATCCTTCTTCCCTAACTCTGGCACCTCCCCCTCTCTCCCAGATCTTGGACACCATAACACCTGCTCCACTAGAGTAGAATTACTGTCACCTTTCTTTCCACAGTAGATTCCCCTAGGGAAATTGAGCAATCTGTTACAGGGACCCAAATGGAACGTAGTTCCGAGACCCCTCCACTCTGCCTTCAAACCCTGAATAATAGAATAAACATAACCAACACCAACATCTTCCTTTGTGTATTTCTGTCCTGCTGCTTGGTAAATGCTGCTCACTCATTCATAACTAAGGCTTCTAAGCCCGGCATCACTCATCCTGCTGTTTGACAGTTGTGCCTCCCAAACCCTTTGAATCTTAAATTAGTGTCACTACAATGTTATGATTCATTGCTCTTACTCTTTTATGAGATTCTGGTTGTTTCCTTTAAATAGCCCTTCCATTAAGGTAATAGAGCCAGCACAGAACACACACATATGTCTTCCCAAAGCCCCAGCTCTGTGGGTGGTCCCAGCATTTCCTTCCAAATACGGCCTCCGAGAAAGGGAAGTCATGCTTGTCTGTCTGCTCCTAAAACTTCATTTCCAAAGGATGTTAGTTGGTGCTTGTACACATGGGCGATAGGGAGTCTACTCTCCTCTCCTTTAACTAAAAGATAGTTTAGATTTTTGCAAGGAATACAACTGTCTGTGTGCTGTGCTGTCTCTGAGTTTTCCAGTCTCAAAGACATGCTTTGGCTTAGTCCAATTTGGCTAATCAGAGCATGAAGACCATTCATTCATTTAACAAATGTTTATTGAGGAGGCACTGTTTTAGGAGCTGGAAATATAGCAATGAAGTTTTTGTGGCATTTATACTCCAGAAAAGTTGGCTCGGCACTCGTAGCACAATGGTTATAGCACCAGCCACAAACAAACACTGAGACTGGTGGGTTAGAACCTGGCCTCTGCCAGATGAACAAAAATGACAACTGCAACAAGAACAGCCGGGAGTTGTGATGGCACCTGTAGTCCCAGCTATTTGGGAGGCTGAGGCAAGAGAATCACTTAAATGCAAGAGTTTGAGGTTACTATGAGTTGTGAGGCCATGGCCCTCAGGGCGACAGAGTAAGACTCTGTCTCTAAAAAAAAATAAAAATAAAATTAAAAAAATACACTCCAGAAGAGATAAAACTAGCAATAAAACATGTATAAATGATATGATATAGGATTCGGTTAAGTGTCATAAAGAAAAATAAGATAATATTGGATAAAATGACCAGGAGAGGCCCCTCTGAGGAGGTTAGAGACATGAATGAACTCAGAGAACCCTGCCTCTTCCCCTGCCGATGGCTAACATCAATAATCAATTTTAAGGCTGGGTACAATGGCTCATGCCTGTAATTCCAGCAGTCTGGGAGGCCAAGACAAAAGTATCAGTTGAGGCTTGAAATTTGAGACCAGCCTGGGCAAATTGGGACCCTCCATCTTTACAAGAACAAAAATACTAACAGGCTGTGTTGTCACATAGCTGTAGTCTTTGCTACTTGGGAGGCTGAGACAGAAGGATCACCTAAGGCCTGAAATTTGAGGCTACAGTGAGCTAAGATCATGCCACTGCACTCCAGCCTGGGTAACAGAACCAGACCCTTTCTATAAAAAAATAATAATAGTCAGAATCATCACTTCACCTCAACGCCATACAATCCTCCATGAGCAGTCTAGGCTTTCACTGCCATTTGGTGGGTATTGACATGCATGACCAGGCTAATTTTCCATCCTGTTCCAAAATTGCCTTCCTTTTCTAAAGCAAGGAGGAAAATTTAAAATAGAGAGTGAATCTAGGGACCATTTCTCACTCATCATTATTGAAGAGTCTAATGATGCAGGATTGATTATCTCTTCTCTTGTCAGAAAGACAAGGCGTTTCCATCCCTTTGTGAGATTTCTTTATTTCTGGCCCATTCACAGTCATGGGGCTCTGCAGCTAACTCAGCTGGTCAATTCTAATCACCAGCTTGAAATAGTAGGTACTATTATATCATAAGCACATTCTTAGATTTCAACCTGAAACCCATCACAGACAGCATGTTTTCTTGACAAACCCAGTTTTATAAATAAAAACACTCTACACATGCACCCCCAATTTTCTTTTTACCCACTCATTTATTGAGCACCTACTGGGTGCCAGACACAAAGTATTAAAGATGAATAAAATATACGATGTCTTACTCAAGTATTATAAAAATGCCAATGGACAATAAAGTGAAATACTCTTTATAGGGAGAGATTCATATCCTATCCTTTTATAATTGTTTTTAAGACAATGACCTTATAAACCACAACCTCAGAGGTCACAGTGACTTCCAGTTGCCAATCCTGGGGCAATCTTTATTCCACTTGACTTCTACTGAGAACTATGTCCATCTTTTCTCCAGTTGCTTTTCTTGCTTCCAATCATTATGCATTATTATGCTGCTCTTTGCTCTCTTCCATTTTTCTCTATATTCTTTCTCTCAGGGAATTTATGTCACTTCCAGAGATTTAATATCACTTTCACATAGCTGAGTCTTGAATATGTATCCCAACTTATGACTTCTTTTCTGAGTTTCAGTCCACCAAAGTATCCTTCTGGAACCCGAAATTTTATATGTTCAAAGTCAAACTCATCATCACTGTATTTACCAGGGTCTTTGTGATTGCAAATGACAGAAATATAATTTAAACTGGCACATGTAGGGAAAAAGAGGAAAATGTTTTTCTGTGCAACCAAAAGAGTCTTGAGCTAGATCCAGGAACTCCCCTTCCCCTCCTCTCTTCTCCCTCCATTTTTGGGGTGTGTGTGTGTGTGTTGACTTTCTAGGTCAGGATTTCTGTGTGATATCCCCCATGAGTACCAGACTAGTCTTCACTGGCTTAACAAGCCTAGAGAAAAGAGAGAAACTGGGTTTTACATAGTTCCATCGAAAACCCTACAATTAAATGTCATTAGACTAACTAGGAATACTGGCCCTCCTGTAAACCTATCACATAACTGAAACACTAACTGTGGAAATCTAAGTTTCTGGAAGCTGTGGGTAAACTCCAATCAGGCTAAACAGAGAGCAGGGAGCTCCCAGTCTCCTCCACATCCTTGGACGTTGCAGCACTTTGTATCCTTCATTCTCACTCTTATCACATTATACTCGGCCAAACAGACATTATGCACTTTCTTATCTCCTCTGGCAGACTGAGGTAGGGGACTAATCCTTTCGATGTCTTGAACACAGTAAACACTTGTGGAAACGATGACAATAGAAACTCCAAAATCTATGCCAATAGGTCTTGGGGTTGAAAAAAAATGTGTGTTTTGTAAACATTCTACTCTTTAGGGTTTTTTTAATATTAAAGAAGAGAACTTTTTTTAGTATTAAGGTGCATATTTATTTATATTTTTTTACAATTCTTTTTTTAATTTTAGATCAATATGAGGACACAATGACTAGGTTACGTTGTTTGCACTTGTTAGGTAGAGTCCAAGTTGTTGTTGTTGTGGCCCTCACCCAGAAGGAGTGCTGTACACTCTTACATTGTGCCCATTAGGCTAGGGCACACCAACCTCCCTACCTCCTCCCACCCCCTTCCCCCTTTCCTCTCCTCCCCACTTGAATTCAATTGTGTTTTCTCTTGTGTGGGTATTTGTCGGTCTACTGGTTTCATATTAGTATTGAGTACATTGGATACTTGCTTTTCTATTCTTATGACACTTTACTAAGAAGAATGTTCTCCAACTCCCTCCAGATTAGTACAAACGAAATACAGTCTCCATCTTTTTTTAATGGCTCAATAGTATTCCATGGCATACGTATACCACAGTTTATTAATCATTTGTGTGTTGATTGGCACTTGGATTGTTTCCCCATCTTGGTGATTATGAATTGAGCTGCAACAAACATTCTAGCACATATGTCCTTATGGTAAAATGATTTTTTTTTTCTTCTGGGTAGATACTCAATAATGGGATTCTGGGATTAAGTGAAAAATCTACTTTTAGTTCTTTGAGCATTCTCCATACTTCTTTCCAAAGAGGCTATATGCATTTGCAGTACATTAACAGTGTGTAAGTGTTCCCTTCTCTTCACATCCACACCAGCACCTGCAGCTTCAGAACTTTGTGATGTAGGTTGTTCTTACTAAGATTAGGTGATATCTCACAGTGGTTTTGAATTGCATTTCTCTGATGATGAGTATTTTTTTCACGTGTTTATTGGCCATTCATCTGTCTTAAGAAGAGAACTTTTAGATGTAAACAGAGGTGATTTTATGTGTGCATTTTTACCAGAAGAAAACTTATATTTTCTGTTGGCAGCTTCAAATGTCTTACAGAAAATAACTCAAAAGAATACAATGAGCAAGTGGGAAGAGGGGAGAAGGGAGGAGGATGGGGGATCACGGTGTACGGCTCGCTTCTTGGGGGTGGGATACAATTATATGAGGGACTTTATCTAACAAATGCAATTAGTGTAACCTAATTCTTTGTACCCTCAATGAATCCCAAACAATAAAAAAAAAAACTAGAAAATAATGCAATGTATTACCACTTTGTGGAGCAATAGCAACAGCATCAAAATTGCCTCTGCATTGCAAAACAGCTTTTGGATGCTGAAACTTAACATTCAGTTGTTCCTTCAGCACAGGTTTGTTGAACACATACTAAGAAATGGCACTACGTGCACTGTGTGAGGGACACTAGGGACACCAGGACAAATTTGTTGATCTCGGAGAACTTAGACTCTAATGGAGGAAACAGATAAACAAGAAATTACTATGCACTGGATGTATAAGGGCAGTAAGACTCAGGTAATAAACTGACTCTCCATTTGCAACTGTCAAGGTTGATGCTTGCTGGTTCTCAGGGACCCATTTTATATTCACCCCAGGAACACTAGCATTCTGGTCTCGTACTTAGAGTTAGGCAAAGGAGCAGAAAGTGAAGAAGACCTGTCACTACACCTGCTGCCTTCCTGTCACTAAAGACTTCTAAAGAAGTCTTGTCTGTGTTCCCCATCACTTAGAAGGAACTGGTGATGTTGGCTAAAGACACCTTGGGAAAAGGAACATTATGGACCATTGTACCTACACGCCGGTTGATTCAGAAAGTTCAAAAGCTCCTAAGCGATTTGGAGAGGACTTCCAGAAGTAGTTCTGGATTTTCATGCCTTATGTTCATATTGCTCATGAAAAATTTCAAATTGTGCCATTATGGACCCAAACTTATGAGAAAGTCTAAATTATAAGGATTATAGCTACTTGCATCTCTTCCAAGGTCTAGTACACAGCAGGAACTATCTCCAAATTTCAGTTATGATCTGTGCTCTGCACTCAATTTAAGTGGTTTAAGGAGGCACTTCCCAAGCTTTGTGTGATGGATCCTCATTTCCACGGGGTTCCAGTCCTGCAATCATCACCCTCCCTCTGACTTTTAGCTATGTTTTACTTTGCAATCAACCTTACAAATGAGCCCCTCCTTGGGTGCCTTTCCCAAGTGCTATCTAAGCCCATCATTCTGTGATTATCTGTATGTCCTACCCTTTGACCAGCTTCCCTTTTACCCAGCTGCCCTATAGGAATGCATCTTATTTTGTGAGATTCTGCGGTGAATGCTGTGATTCTTCTACAACCTAAGGAGCATAAGGCTGATAAGGGTATTTTGTTTCCTATTGCTGCTATAATAGGAAACAAAATGTAGTGGCTTAAAATAATGGCGATTTATTATCTTACAGTTCTAGAAGTCAAGGTCTAACTGAGCCCTGGTACAAAAATAAGGATGCTCCCAGGGTTGCATTCCTTCTGGAGACAGTAGGAGAGAATCCTTTCTCTTGCCTTTTTCAGCTTCTGGGTGCTACTCACATTCCTTGGCTCATGGCGGCATAACCCCAACCTCTGCTATGGTTGTTACATCTGCTTCTCTGCCTCCTTCTTGTAAGGCCCCCTATGATTACATTAGACTCACCCAGATAACCTAGAATTATCTTCTCATCTCAAGATACTTAATTACATCTATAAAGTCCTTTTTGCTATATAAGGTAACACACCCACAGGTTCCAAATGTTAGGGTACAGACATATTTGGAAGGGTCATTATTCAGCCCACCACATTTGAGAGAGGAAGGTTGGATTCTGCATCTGTCTCCTTCCCTGTTGATATCTCCAGACCACTCTACAACAAGCATCAGCCAATATTTTCTGTGAAGGGATTGTGTAGTAAAAGATTTATGTGGAAGCTTTTATGAGCCAAACAATATTGAAATGGCAAATGTCAACTTGGTAGGTCTGGTCACATGATCACATCTTACCACAAGGGAAACAGGGAGATTTAGTCCATCTATGTGCCCAGGACAGAGGAAACAGTTTGGTGAATACATAGTCTTTGCCTGCACAGCCTTTGCTGAAAGCATATGATGTGACCAGCTCTGTGCATCCTGCTGGGACCCAAGCACAGGACAGACTGCTACCTTTGAGGCACAGGTGGATGATTTCACAAGCATGTGGTAAGATCAAAGAGCACAGTACTGTCTGTGGAAACTTAGAGGATAATACTTAGCCCAGCCTAGAGAAGTCTCAGAAGCCTTCCTTGTAGAGGAGATGCTTGTGCTGGGTATTGAGGATGAGTAGAGAAAGAACAAGAATGAGGGAAAGGTATTTTAGGGAGAAGCAACAATCAGAATAAAGAGTTTGGGGAGGGAACTACAAGCAATTCAATATTATTAGAACATAAAGAAAATGGGCAAAGTCCTTCCATTGGGAGGCCCAGAGGCATGTGAACATTGTTAATAAGCAACAGGAAGAAATTGGGGGGCTGAAAAGAGGGATTGGTACATGAGCAGCTACACGTTTAATAGCTGTCACTTTGGTAGCTGTATGCAGGAAGGTTTTAATGGAGACAAGACTTGGAGAATAGTTTGGATGTTTTTGCAATTGTACTGGCAGAGATGATGGGGCTTAAATTAGGTTGTAAAAGAAAGACAAATGCAAGAAATATGAATGACTTAACATTGGGAAGATTTGCTAATTGGTTAAATATGAAGGTTCAAGCAAGAGGGAATCCCCAGCTTCTGACAGGTAACCCTGTAACTTGCCTCATCATTAACTACAAGGAAATATGGGCAGATCCTAGGTCTAGGAAAAGGTGAGCGAGGTATGGGGAGCTATCCAGTTGTCCATCCTGTAACAAACTACAGAAAGTTAAGAGTTACAAACAAGATAGGTTCTATAGATTTGTTCTTAAGTTGAATTTGTATGTAAATTGGAACAGATACATTTACCTAATACCTGTAAGAGACTTTGTTCCTAAGTATGTTTCATACATCAGTCGGATGTTTGTAATTCAGAGGTTTACTCTAAAAGCCTCCATTCATAATCTCAAGTTGTATGTAAGTTGAATGTTTGTAACTTGACTACCTGTACCTTAAAACTTAGTGGCATAATCCAAACAGAGAAATGTCTGTTCCTCATTCCTTTGGGAGCAGAAATACATTCATACCATGCTACATTAATAAAGGAGTTCTTAAGGCTGCCAGCCTTGCAGTAGAAGCTGAAGGGTGGTATGTTTCTCCTACATAAAAGAAGGGGGAAAATTAGTGACATAAAACTACCACTGATTTACTATGCTCACATATTATGAAACTGAGAAGTAGGACAGTATTAAACAGGGTTGATTATCTCTATTCTACAATGTCTGTGGCTTTGGTTAGAGATAATCATATAGCTGGGGGCTGGAATCACTTGGAGGTTTCTTCACTCACTGCTGGGGCTTTGGTGGAGATGGCTAATAGGCTGTGTAAGGTTTAGCACTGAACCTTACACTATTCCTGGCCTCTAGCCACTAGTATCTCACCCACTCATTGGTGACAACCAAGATGTCTTCTTGACATTGCCAAACAGCTCCTGTGGGACAGTTGCCTCCTGTGGTTGAGAATCAGTAGGCTATATGAGTCTGAAACTTAGCCATGACTGGAAAGAAACATTTCCAATCATCAGCACATAGGTGGTCTTTAGAGCCACTACAATCCATAAGGTGTTTCAGAATGTGTGGAATAAAAAGATCAATGGTTCAAGGTTAGAAAGATGGACCCAAATTGAAGGGGGTGAGGAAGAGATATAATGTTAAAAAAGATGAAAAAGAAAAATCCAGAGATATAGTAGGAAAACCAAGAAAGATAGGAAAGAGAGGTGCAGTGGTGATTCCAAGTGCCTGCCTGGCATCCTATCTCCACTCTTTTTAGCCAGGTCCAGCCTCTTGGCCACAGTGACACAAGCCAGGCCATATAGTCCTTCCCTGTGATTTTATATTTTAAGCCATGGAGCAAAGTGTTTCTTACCTTTTGTGTCCTTGTAGTGAAGTGATATAAATCCAGAAGTGCCCAGGGTGTTCCCTGCCACACAGCGAACTTTCCGCTGAGTAGGTTCAGATGCACCATGAGGTAATCATGATCACCTACGCCTCTCAGCTCAGACAGAGACTCTGCAGGGAGGTTGGTGGGAGTACCTTATACCTGAAGAGAACTTTTTCTGGGCTCCTTAGACACCTTTACTTTCTAAAGTTTTCTCAGACTTTTGTCAGTTAGTGTTTTTCTGCAGAACTCTGAAAGACCAGAGCAGCAGCACCAAAAGCATCCCTTCCAGGCTGTTTATCTTGCAGCTGACTTCAGAGCTAGATAAGCTGTGAAACTGTGCCAAATAAACACACATGCAACTTGTGAGCTGTGTGGGAGCTTGATGAGTAACAAGCACCCCAACACTCTGATGCGAGCGTCATCTGCAGCAGAAAATGAGCTGAGCAGCAGATGGAGAACAGAAAGCTGACTTTTGGTAGCACTTGAGTGCCTGGATTTAATTCTCAGAAGCCAGCTCTAACCCTCAGTTAACCTTCATTTAGCTCATAACCTTCAGTTACGTGAATAGATATGCTTTTAAGTTGGGTATCTTTCTGTTGCAAATGCAAGTATCCAAATATAGAAAACTTGAACCAGGAGTGGAGTGATAGACTTAAAATGTGAAACTGGTTGAGTCAAGATAGGGAAAGTTGAAAAGCTGGAATCTTTGTTGTACAGAAGTGAAGCAGCTTTCAACTAGCATGTTTTCTATCTAGGTAATGCCCTGACTACGAGAGGAACAGTACAGACTTGATAGAAAGGCGTCGGGATATGGAAGTGAGAATTTGGAAAGCCTCTCTGCTCCACTGCCATCCCTACCTAACGAGGGTCATAATCCCTCCCTATAATCTGCTTTGGATGTGTCCTGGGAATGAAGGCAGTTGGCAACTGTCACACTTTCATAAGAGTCAGCGACCAAGATGGATAACATTAATCTTGTTAATCTAAAGCCCTGAGGAATGAAATGATTTCTGTAATTGCTGCTAATGGACTGAAACCAAAAGCGTGGGGAATCCAGATTCAGAGATTTTTAGCATGTTAGTAGCCAACTTTACTAGCCACCCATAATCACATAATCAGTCCAGCTACTGAGCATTTCAAGCAGACTTTATTGCTTCCTCATCAAACAAAGATTATGATTGTTCAGTTCTTAACATGGTCCTCCAAGTCTCTGTAAAAGAGAGTGGGTTGCTAACCCAGGAGAGACCCTACCCAAGGCAGTCTTCTGACCATCCTTAAGCATGGTGGCAGTCAGTGAACCAGGCAGATCCTCCCAGAAGAAAAGCTCTGGAGCATCCAGATTGACTGACTAAGGAACCTATTTCTCAGCAAGAGAAGGGGGCCACGGAGAGCTCACTGTTCCTATTTCTTAGCCTAGAGGATGCTGCTTCCTCCCTCTAAGCCCTTTCTACGTGTGGCACAACCTTGCTTCTCTCCTTTCCCTATCAACTTCCTCTCTCCATACGAAGCCACTATCTTATCTCTAGACTCAGGTAAGTCTCCTATTCCTCTATCTGCTTAATAGGAACTCAACTATGCTGCAACCGTATGTATGACCTACAGAAAATGAAAGGCCCATGCAAGTATTCTCCATCCTAGTATCCTTCCGGGGCCTAGCAAAACCCCATACCCACCTCTATAAAACGGCTGTCATTTAAGGTAAGTATAATAACAGAGACAGACCTGAAATAAAAAAACATTTTATGTAACATTTATTTTTTAATCCCATCGTAATTTTGCCTTTAACCCTAACCTCCCATTTCCATTCTTTTCCTAGAAATCCAAACTTTATTTTTAAACAAAATACTTAAAAATCCTGATTATCTGGAATCATAATAAAACTTTCTTCTCTTCAAAGAGAGGGAAAACAAACAACTTTTATTTTTTGCAGCATTTTCAAATATGCATGTCAATACATATTTTATAAACGATTTAAAATAAAAACCCTTCATCCTTTGAGGTTATTGACATTTTCTAGTTTACTGACACGTCTCCCACAACACAAGAATTCTGTTCATTTTCATGAATGAGGGGGGAACTATACTAAAAAATAGGATTTTAATCCCTGAGGTGCCAGTTAAAATGGACGAGGTTGCCATTGCAACACAAGATTTTAAAAATCAGCCTTAAATAATAAGCATGGATCACCTCCATAGCATGGAGTCATTTAGAAAACTGTGTTGACTGGGTGAGGCTCAGCCTTCATGCTACGACAATCTTTCCTTTTGTAAAGGAGTAATACATAGCAATGAAGTCTGCAGAAACTTCTGAGATCCTCAGAAGTCAAGAGAAACCATAGTCCTGTTTCTCCAATCTCCATCCACATTGTTGGAGAGGGTTTTTCAGCACCATCCCGACTCCTGTAAAGGTGGATGAACAGAATTGGGTTTTCTATGTGTCCACAGATTCAGTCAAAAAGGAGAAATCAGTCCTCCTTCCTAGGAAAAAAAAAAAAGGCATGTCTTGCCGTTCTCTGCAGCCACAATTTAGCAGGGCTGGCTCGGGTTCCTTGTGCCCTCCGTCCGCAGAGCGTCTCCTTCCAGGTGGCTCCCGCCGCAGCCCGGAGCGCCCTAGTAGTAGCGGTTCAGGCTGCGCGTCCCGGGCACCTCGGGCTGCCCATTCATCCAGATCTCGCGGATGATGCGCTCCCGCTCCTCCAGCCGCTGGGCGCGCTCCAGCTCCTCCGCCGACGTGAACACGTTCTTGTTTAAAGTCCTCTCGAAGCGGCGGTGTCTCCGCACCGAGAGGTCGGACGCCGTGTCCGAGCTGCCGTCCTCGCTGTCGCTGCTGTCACTGCTGCTCTCTCGGTCCTCCAGGAACTTCTTCCCCGGCCGCCGCCGGCAGTCTGTGTGGCAAGAGACCCTCATCACCAAGGCAGCCAGGGTCAGCACCAGGCCGATGCACACGCCGGATACAAAGTACAGGGCTGCTCGCTCAGGGTTTTCTGGAGGGAAAGAGTGAGGAAGTATTTCAGAGATGGCAGCTGAACAGGCAGAGACCAAGTGGAACTCCAGCCCACACCTCTCACCAGGCCCCACAGCATTGACGAGTACAAATTTTGCCCTCCTGTGTGACAAATGGCACGTGTTCAAAATATAATTATTGATAAAATATGGAATCTGGAAAGAATATATGAGATTCTTTTACTCTTGTGCAACTTTTAACTTTGAAATTCTCTCCAAATGAACAATTAAAGAAAAACTATAATCACGTAACACCTATGATATGCCAACAACTGTGATTAGGAGCCGTTTAAAAGATGTTTCCATCTAAAGCTTTTTTTCTCCTATAAAAAATCTCTCCTTGCAAATTTGCTTATGCAACCCTTTGAATTACCTTTTCATCAGGGTACCCGGCAGTTTCTAAGTTGACCTCCCCTTTCTGGTATTCGTGCCCTTGTAAAATCCCCTCTCTTTAAGGGCTGGACCTACTGACTTCTAAGAAATACAGTCAGCCCTTGAACCACGTGGGATTGCACCGCACAGGTGAACTTTTAAGTAGATTTTTTTTTCAGCCGTCTGCATGAATACTTCATTCATGTATGAAGTATTCATATAGTATTCGCAGGCTGTGAAACCTGCCTGTAAGGAGGGCTGACTTTGTGACTAGGTGGCTGCAGGACTTGAGTATCCCTGCATGGACGTGGGTCTATGGGGAGGTCCTGGAACCAATTTCTCACTTATACCAAGGGATGACTACATGGCAAAAGGAATTAGTGATCCTAAAATTCAGTTACATAAGACTGTGACTTCCTCTTGCTCGTGCTTTCTCCTCTGTGCCTCTTCTTACTTGCTGGCTCTGATGACGCCAGCTGCCATGTGTGAGCTGCCCTACAGACAGGTCCAAGTGGCAAGGAACTAAGAGTGGCTCCTGACCACCTTCAGCCTTCAAGGAACTGAATGGTGCCAACAGCCATGTGACTGAGCTTGTAGTGAATACCATATCACTCAGCCTATCCTTGAGGTGGCCTTGCAGCAGCCTGTGAGAGAACCCAGCTAAGTAAGCCACACCCAGATTTCCAACCTGAAGACTCTGAGAGATAATAAATGTGTGTTATTTTATGCTACTAAGTTTTGGGGTAGTTTTGTGCACAGCAGTAAATAACTTTTGCCATCGGTCACACACTGAAAGGCAATATAGGCATTTGGGAATGGCTTTAGCAGGCTAACTGAAAGAGATCTGAGCTCTTTCCTTTGTGAGAGAAAAAAAATAGTCATTTTGTTGATGATTAAAAATGCTTAGAGACACAGTGGTGACCCCTGTAAGATGTGCTCAACAGAATGAGTCTTTGGGTGAGCAGTTTTCCTTTCTAGGTACATGTGAGGACTCAAGGACATGTGTGGCCTTGAGTCACAGGCATGGTCAAGCTGACAGCATCCAAGACTGACAAGTTAATTTTCCATGTTCTACATTCACTTGTAAGTATGAATCAAAATATATATATATATATATATTTATCGGTTTTCAGAATATAAGTGGATAGACAATATATATTTGCTTTTTAAATGTAAGACTATGTCTTAGATTCCCAAATTTGTGTATTTAGGTTAATAACATTTTTTTTTACTTCCACAGAGTGTTCTATAGCATAGATAGACCTGTCAAAGTTTATTCAACTGTTTCCTTATTGACAACATAGAAATTGTTTCCAGTTTTTCACAATTCTGTCAATGCCAGAGTCAGTGTCCTTGGGTCCTTATACACATCTCTTCATTTATAACAGAATTATTTCTACAGATTAGTTATCTAGAAAATGAACAACTGCATCAAACAGCTTAGGCATTTTGAAATTTTATGCTTTCCAAATTCTGTATCCAATAACAGGCACAATGGGTCTAAATACCGCATATTGAACCCATGTGTTAATAATCCATCCTTCCTTCTGAAGTCCCATCAAAATGACAGCAATAGGGATAAAATAGATAGATATAAATTACAAGTACAAAGAGCCAAATGGAGAAGAAAATAGAAATAAGAATAGGTGATAACAGTCAACAAAAGGATTTGAAGTGCAGTGAAGGAGGCTGAATCTGAACTCCATCCAGCTGACATTCAGCAAACACTTAGAGCACTAAGGAAGCCCCTGCCTTGCAAACCAACAGTCCAGTGGGGAAGGAAGCCCACTGCATTCCACTGTAAAGAGAAGTACTATGACAGAAGAATGAAAAGGGAGCTCTGGAGACACAAGGGCAGGTAGGAAGCGAAGATCAAATATGGGGGTCGGAGAAGGCTTTCTAGAAGAGAATTTCTGAGCTGAGAGTTGAACGCTGAGATGGGTAAGCCATGTGAAGACTGAAAAAGAATGGTCCAGGCAAAGGGAACAGCATGAACAAAGCATAGAGGTGTGAAAAAGCATGTCTGTGTGGGCAGCACCTGTGGCTCAAGGAATAGGGTGCCGGCCCCATATATTGGAGGTGGTGGGTTCAAACCTGGTCCCGGCCAAAAACTACAAAAAAGAAAAAGAATGTCTGTGTGGAAAATTATAAGAGGCTTGGAACAAATCCATGGAAAAATGTTAAACTCCTTTTTCCTAAGGCAGCTCCTTAAATATTTGGAAATAAGTATTGTAAACCAGGATTAAGAACATTGGTTGATATTCAGACATCATAGTCACTCTTTAAACATCATGCATTTAGCATAGAGAATAATAGAATCATAATCTCCCTCTTTGTAGATACTGTATTTTAGTCAAACAACTCCAGTCATGTCTAATCACAGTATCTCATGTAGTGAACTTTTTGTCAAATAAACTTGGCAAGTCTTTAGCAAAGGTGATGGCATTAAGTCTTGTTTCCCCATTTACAAAATGTTCTACTTATTAGAATTATTTTCAATTCAAATAGGAAAACTTCATTATTTCAGCCTGATTTAAAACGTTAAGATTTTTTTTTTAAATCTTAATATTGTCATCTAATACAATCTCTCAGAGGCTACCATTCACCACCAAAACCAACATGCATAATTCTATCCACAACAATGGTAAAAAGTATAGAATAGGACAGTAATCTGTAACAAGCCACTAGACCAGCCTCTAGCAATTGGTGTGCCATGAAAAAATCTTTTTAACTTTTTTTCTTTCTTTTTTTGGCTTTCAGTCCAGAAGGACCTCATCTCTGTGCCTCTTATTTGAGGAACAAGAGGAAGAAAGGGAGAAAAGGGTATAGGAATAAGAGGATGTGGGGCACTGCCAAGGGCAAGGTCAAAAATCAGGGTGATCTCTGACTTGACAGCATCAGCAAGTGAGAATGGCAGGGCTTTTATGTTTAGAGGTGGGGGGTGATGCCGCAAGGTGAGTCCCCACCTCCCTCGCTTCACAGATTGGCCTGTTTTCCCTGATAAAACTTCTCCCAGTGGCTCTCGAAGCAGCAGCACATGTTGTGCCCAGCTTTGCCCACTTTGGAGTCATCCTCTTTGAAAGTCTGTTAGTTGTCAAACACCAGGAGATCATCAGCTGCAAACTCCTCCGAGCTGGCGTACCTTCCTCGGGGTAGCCGCTCCCTCATGGTGGAAAAATCCATAGGATTTTTGACGATGCGCCGATAAGAACTCACCAAGCATGGATTCACAGGCTAAAGATCATTAATTAAATTATTTTTTGAAAGAAGTTCAAAGCACAGTAAGTATATTTTGTTTTTTACTGTTTGAGTTTTTTGACCAACATAATTCAAGTGTGCCACGGAAGCATAAACATACATTCGAGTGTGCTGTGAGATAAAAAAGGTTGAAAGACCCTGCTGTAGATGAATAATGACCTGCCATGTGAGAGGTCTTTAGGAGGAATGAATTTCCCTAATCAGCCCGGCATTCAGCCCAGGTGTCTCTACCGTATCCCCTTGCTCACAAAATGTCTCACTGATCCCCTGGTCTCTTAGGGCTGCTTACCGGACAACACGCCTCCATCATAAACAGCCCAATGCTTTACTTTCTGCTAATTGCTTATATCTGTCTTCCTGCTAGACTAGGTGCTTTCTGAAGCTAGAAACTGAATCTTGTTTCATTCTTTGAATTTCCAGAACTTACCAAAATTGTTCATGTTCCTACGATTTAATAAAATATCATCAGTCCCAATCTTTACAATAATCTCCTTTTTTCTTCATTTATATATTCCATAATTTTTTTCTTGCCTTAATTTTATTTATTATTTTTATTTATTTATTTTTGGTTGGGGATTCATTAAGGGTACAAAGATCCAGTTTACACTAATTGCATTTGTCAGGCAAGGTCCCTTTTATAAATGTGTTCTTCTCCCAAGAGGTGTGCCAAACACTGTGACCCCTCCACCCCCTCCCTCCTTCCCTCTCTCTGCTCCCCCATTCCCCCACCTCCCATAGTGTACTAGGTCATCAATTGTCCTTATATCAAAATAGAGTACATTGGATTATTGCTTTTCCATTCTTGTGATGCTTTACTAAGAAGAATGTGTTCCACCTCCATCTAGGTTAGTACAAAAGATATACAATCTCCATCTTTTTTAGTGGCTGAATACTATTCCATGGTATACATATACCACAGGTTGTTAATCCATTCCTGGGTTGGGGGGCATTTAGGTTGTTTCCACATTTTGGACATTGTAAAATGAGCTGTGATAAACAATCTGGTGCAAATGTCCTTATGATAAAAGGATTTTTTTCCTTCTGGGTAGATGCCCAGTAATGGGATTGCAGGATTAAATGGAAGGTCTAGTTTGAGTTCTTTGAGGATTCTCCATACTTCCTTCCAAAAAGGTTGTATTAGTTTGCAGTTTTTCTTCTCTTCCTTTCTGCCTCCCTTTTTCTCCTTCTTTCCTCCTCTTTGATTGTCTTTTATGAAAGAAAAGGCAGAAGCAAAAAGAGGTATCACAATTCCCTAGTCCCCATGACAAGTAGAAAGGACCCAGCTGACAAGTCTAAGCCTGTCCAGTTTCAGAGCCCACTCCCTTCTGGTCACCAGGTGCTTCTATGGCACCTGTATAGATGCTGAGGTGCTGCTGTCTACTGCACAAGGCTGTTGGGGGGATCAAGGTGGATAATGACCGTGAAAGTTACATTTCTCAGAACTCATGTGCTCAGCCACTGGCATATTCCTTTGCCATGCACTATAGGGTCACAGAAAAGATACTGTCTCTATCTTTAGTTTACCATTTTCCCTGAGGAAATATTGATCAGGACAGCCCACGAACCTGTGTTTATTTATGATTAGCTCATGTCTGCCTGATCATCATTAACATGCACAAAAAAACATGCTATCTGATGACAGGCAGGAATGGGCCTGAGTTTTAACCAGATTCTACAGCAGTGATTTTCAACCGGTATGCTACAACACACTGGTGTGCTACGAGAGGATCTTAGGTATGCCCTGAAGATTTTTTAAAAATCATTAATTAAATTACTTTTGAAAGATGTTCAAAGGACAGTAAGCATATTCTTTTTCTATTCCTTTTTTCATCAACATAATTTAGTGTGCTGCAAAAGTTTAACTACAGGTTCAAGTGTGCTATGAAATAAAAAAAAAAAAAAAAAGGTTGAAAAACACTGTTCCTGAGCAACTTCGAACATTCTTAAGCTCTCAGATACAGAGGACATGTTTTCGGACAAATAGAAGCCCTCAGTTAAATCCACAATTGGGTTAAATCCAATAACTTGCTTTTCTTTGTAAAGTGGGAGGAAGGCGTTCTCATTTATTAGTCAATTAGATTGAGCTGATCACAACCTCACTAAACTTCCAAATCTCACATGAGAAACAGGCACACAATGAAAGTTAACTGGAACAGAGTGTGACTAAGTAGAACCACGAACGTGTAAATGAGACACCTCTGGGGCAGCTCAGAGGGACCAGAATTAGGGAAAAGTGACTGGACACAGGGAATGGAAAATTGAAAAGGCAAGAGAGGTTCAGTCCAGACAGGCCTTTATAAGACCCAGTTCCAGTGATAATTCAAAAGTAAAGATCACTAGGATAAAGCAAAAATGAAATCTATTTACTACAAAAATGGGCTCTGCTGCTTATCAAGATACAACATCTCTTTAGGACTGTGCCTTGGGCCTTTCTGCTTTGCTTGGAGTTGTTTGGAACCCTCCCTCCCCCTTTTTTCCCCCTAAAACAGGCTTGATTCTGCCTCAGAAATCTGCTCCCAATTGCAAACAGAATTGATTTTCTGCCACTAGCTACATGAGGCAGGCATAAGGTCATGTCATGTGGGGCGGGAGCTGGTCAGGGACCTGGGGTGCTGCCTCTATTCGCACACCCACATCCATCAGCTCAGTGCCCTGCCTGAGTCCCCGTGAGTCTAAAAGGGCATAGGTTTTATCTCGCTGCTCTGTGCTTCACTCTAGATAAGCAGTATTCACAGTGGGAACACGTGCCCAAGAGGTGAACAGGCCTAGATGCCTTTAAGAAAATCAATTTCCAGACCTTCAACAGCCATTTTCTTTGTTCTTTCCCATACTGGATCTGCCAAGAAGGGGCCTGCCCATGGTGGAGCAACATATTTACTTGTTCTACAGGCCCCCATGGCTCTTTCCCATTTCATAAAAGCCCGAATCTTACTACAATGCATGCACTGTCCCAGAGTGCAAAAATGGCCACCAAGCAAAATAATAGTTCCAAAAACTGATTTAGAGGCAAAAGCCTTTCACAATTGGTAACATACTTTTCCAAGTCAGTTTCTAATTCTTTGTTTTCAACAAAACAGAAAGAAGGCCCAATTGGGTTGTCAGCAGCATCATTAAAATAATTTTTAATGACAGATCACCTTGGTTTTTGGCATAGAATGCAAATTTAATTCAAAGAGTTGAGTGACTTTACTATAACAAAACTCCTTTAGTTTTCATCTACATATTTGTGAACAAAATTTCTTAACTCTCATATCTATAAAAATAAAAATCAGAAATAGAATTATCACTGAACCATGCCTTATCTTGCAATAAGTGATATTTATCCATGAATATATACACTAATTGGGGGAGGGAGGAAAACTCATCCTTGCTTTTAAGAGATACATTTCCTATGATAGGTTTTATGTTTAAAAACTCCCTTGTACTAGGTGGCACCTGTGGCTCAAAGGAATAGGGTGCCGGCCCCATATGCCAGAAGTGGCAGGTTCAAACCCAGCCCCAGCCAAAAAAAAATTTGCAAAAAAAAAAAAACTCCTTTGTACTTTCCAACCTCATACAGAACATATCTCAATGAACTCATCTTCTTTTACCTCAAACTAGCAAGTTCTTTTCTCTTGCTCTTACTTTTACCCTCTTCTTTCCTCTCTCCCTCTTTTGACCATTCTCTTCCTACCTGAGTCTATCAGACAGCTATGCTCAAAGTTCATGGTCATCTTTGACTCACTTTTTTGCTCCCATCCATGAATTAACTAATCTCAGCCATTCCCAGGTCTCTTCCATCCCCGTCATTCTCACTGCCATTTCCCTGCAACTTCAGTGTCCTAGTTCAATAATCAGATTCCACTTCCTCCCACCTCTGGTGCATTTTGCAAATGGATGTATGCTAATGCAACATTTTAAAATGTGACTCCTATTATATGCCTCAGTATTTTTTCCAAAAGAAAAAAAGTTTCTCAGGGCCTTCAAAAATCTATTTCTAACCCCCCTTCATCAATCATAGCCCCTCAAATTCTTTCACAGGGGACTTTATACAAGCCAAAGATTTCATTGTCCACTCTTTGCCCGCAAACATACCCCCTTCATGTTCGTTCCTGACTCCTTGCTAGAATGCCAGCATGTGGGCACCTTAGTAAATTTTTCCCAATACATAATTAACCCTCAATAAAACTGAGCCTTTCTTACACTGATATAGGGCTCACGTGACATGCCTAGAACTATACACATATTTAATTCCTCCTTTCAGCAGTATGAAACATTCTAAAGGAGTTTTCTTAGACTTTTATTAAAGATCACTTTATTATGAGCATAAAATAAAAATTCCACACAAGGTTATTGTGAAAATTCTTCCTTAGGAAAAGAAAAAACTTAGAATCATCCTGCACAGGCTTTGAATATATAAACTAAGGATAAGGTTCATATCGGTCCGTATGTACTGGCAACTAAAAGACTTTGATTTCTGAATTAGTTTGGCTTTGCCTCCTTAATTAAGTTCAAGAAATTGAGCCAACTATAATTAAGTTACAGCTTTCCTATGTTTGAACCAAAGAGATGGACTGACCCTCTCCTATCTAATAATACCTTTGCAGGTGCCATGCCAATAGGAAGCTGGCTCTACTCTGATGGGGAGGGGAAGGCCCCAGTTTGCAGAATGAGTGTGAATCAGCAGGTGAAGCTATTGTGACTGGCTTCCTGTATCCATTTCCTGGGGATGAGCCTTGAGACCAAATTCTTATCCTCTAGATCCCCACTGTGAAGACTTGATGAGAACCTGCCTGGGTAACCTGTGTTTTAGAAGACACCAATACTCCATCTGCCACCAGTTCCTTCAACCCAAGGAAGCCAATTCTCTAAGAGTATCTGCCTGTGTCCCAGTTTGGGAAAAAGAGTGCATGAGAGTTCAATTACACTTAACTTTATTGACCAACTCACACAATAAGTCAATCTCTCTTCAGGTAGTATAAGTACTTAGTGTTAAAATAACTCAAGTTAGGCTCAGTGCCCATAGCTCAGTGGTTAGGGTGCTGGCCACATACACCAGGGCTAGTGGGTTCAAACCTCTGGGCCTGCTAAACAATAATGATGACAACAACAACAATAAAAAATAGCCGGGCGTTGTGGCGGGCACCTGTAGTCCCAGCTACTTGGGAGGCTGAGGCAAGAGAATCGCTTAAGCCCAAGAATTTGAGGTTGCTATGAGCTGTGACACCACTGCACTCTATCGAGGGCGACATAGTGAGACTTTGTCTCAAAAAAATGAATAAATGAATAACTCAAATTAACGATCTCTGTTGCTAGGTTAGACATAAATTTGAAATAGGCTGTCTTTTAAAATGTCTAGATAGCTCAAGTATCCACAAAGGTAGCAAACACAGTCCCATCTTCCTGGAGTCTGGGTCTGGAGCTCCCTATCTCTAACTCCATTTCTTGGAGACTTGCCTACATTCCCTACAGGGTTGTCAGACCATATGAGAGTTTTTAACATAATCACATGGGCCACAACCTCCAATGAAATGAAGGTCACAGGAAACCAATAAATGCTGAACAAAGTGGAAGAGCTTGGGGCTACATTTCCTTTACTTCCTAACCCCTTCACAAGTGGAATCTCTTCTTGTACTCACCCTTTCCCCAATATTAGAATCCAAAAATGTTAAAAATATATGTATATTGTATATTTGCATATGTAGAGAGAAACATAACTCACAGGCAAAAGAGGGGGGGATGAGCAAAGGAAGGGAGGAAAGAAAGAAGAGAGGTAAAGAGGGAGGAAAATAAATTAGATAGAATAGACAGATGATAGATAGACAGACAGACAGATGGATGGATGATGGTTGGACAGACTGAACTATCATTTACTGAATGATCCTCTTTATCAGGATCTGGCATAATCGCTATGTGCTGGTCATCTGCAACAACTTTAGCCATTACCACAGTTCGCCGGGTAAGTTATAAGGTTTACTCTTATTTAAAAGATGAGACTGAGGGGCGGTGCCTGTGGCTCAAAGGAGTAGGGTGCCAGCCCCATATACCAGAGGTGGTAGGTTCAAACCCAGCTCCGGCCAAAAGCTCAAAAAAAAAAAAAAAAAAAAAAGAGACTGAGATGAGAGGTTATATGCAGGCTTGCTGACACCCAAATCCATACATTCAGGATAGAAAACTATACTTCTTACCAAAGGTAGAAACACCAGTCATTCTGGCTTTCCCACACTGCCCTCACCCCTCCTATTATATAGACCTAACTTTGAAGACAGTCTCTGAACTCCATCTTGGAAACTGCTGCTCTCCCCATCCTATCTCCCAGATCAGAAAACCTCCTCTTTTGTCTACAACATCTCAGACATGGATTCTCAGAGAAGCTCAATAAAAGCAGTCAAACAGGGCAACGGAGTTTACTAGGCGGTTTCAAGCTGGACACTCAGCTGATGTAATAGATGTCATGACTCTTCATCACTTTTCTGAAAAAAGCAAAACTGGAGCTCCATGGTGTTTTTTTTTTTCTTTTCTTTTCTTTCTTTCTTTAATACTTTCTCTCCAGTTCACTTCCTCTTGACCAATGATTCACCCTGGTCTTGACCAGATCTAGACAGGTGTTAATTACCCAGGCAGCAGAGGAGGGAGGGCTATTGTCAGTTGTTTGCCCTTAATAAATAAAAATAAACATATTGCTGCAGCTTGTTTCCTGCAGGTTATTGTTTTCATGGGCAGGAAGTGGCCCTCTGGGGAATTGCTGGGCTAATTTCATCACACCCTCAGAGGTCAGATCTTACCCAAAAGAGTCTCTTCAGGAGACCACAGGAACACCCAGCCCAGCCCAGATCAGCTGGTCTCCATGCAAGTGTAACCTTTACCCCACCTGGGCTTTCTTGCTGGTCACATGCTTCCAATTCCTTGAGTGGAAAGGAGAAAGCTTTAAAATGGGCTTTAAAGAGAATAATGAAGCTCGTGTAGAATCACAGAGTGCCTGGTGTAATCTCTTCTCCAGCTCTTTAGACACTGTAAAGATTTTTATGAGATTCTGCCCCACCTCATAGGAAAGTGTAGATTCCCACTAACACTGCTGGCTCCTCTGAAATGCTGCAGGAAGCTTTCCTTCCATCCCCGGCTGCCCCTCCTCAGGAAGGAGGAGTACCGGAAGATCTCTGCCGCCACCGGGCTGGCTCAGATGTGCTCCTTTAATGACACCCCTCTCATTTCCCTGATAGGCAATAAGCATCCCACAAGAAAGCACCGATTTTCCTACCCCTCATCCTAATCTACCTTTTCTTCCCCTGCAGTGGGAAAGACCTACAATCCCATCACTGCCCTGGGATTCGAGGGAGCTGACACACACACTTTCCCAGTGCCTTACCACTGCTGAAGTTGACACTGATGAGGTGGATTTCAAAATTCTGATGCTTTTCTGAGGGACTCCTTGAGTTTGGAAAGGAAGAAGAATGTGATGACTTAGCCCTTCCAACCTAGGCAGGACCTGATATAGTTGCATTATAATTGGTTATAAATCATTAGCACATGATAGTGAAAACTTTGAGCATAGAATCTATATGATTCACTTCAGATTCCCAGGCACTCAAGCAAGTTTGCCGCTCATGGTATCACACAGCTATTTACTATTTAAATCATGAATTCATAATGTCTAAAACAGCCGTTTATAAATGTATCCTATGTATACACATGTGTATATAATACACACACACACATATAATGGCCTAATACTAAGAGTAGAAAATAGAAAATAATTACAAAATCATCATCATCTCACAACTTCAATATAACTACATAGTATGTAGCACAGTAAAATGAATTTTATCTCTATTGTAAATATATACTTATTTATTTATACTTGGTTATATTCAAGATCCATGTACAATTTATATCTTTTTCTCTGGATATGCGTTTCATGCAACATGTAATACTGTTCAATATGGTGCCATAGTCTTCCCTCCATCAAGCCTAGTGATGTCAGTATGGTATCCTGTCCAGTGAAGGTGCTCAAGTTTACAGAAATGGTTTCCTGCCTTCGGTTATTGAGTGTTACCAAAAATATTTAAAAAAAAATAATTATAGGGTGGCACCTGTGGCTCAAAGGAGTAGGGCACTGGCCCCATATACTGGAGGTGATAGGTTCAAACCCGGCCCCGGCCAAAAACTACAAAAAAGAAAAAAATAATAATAATTATAGAAGGAATACTGCATTTGACACTACTTCCTTTTTTTGCCCTTTGTTATTTATTGCCTAACAATGGATTCTCAGAAAAGGAATCTCAGTGTCAAGCAGGGTATACCTTATTTATACGTGTCAAAGTACCACTTTCCCCAGTCCCTCTCTAGCAGGCGATATTCAATACAAAGGTCTCTTTATCATGTGAAAAGATGCTCACCTAAAACAGGGGTTGGCACACTGTGGCACACAGGCCACAGTGGGCTGGCCAGTCATATGTTTTTGTAAACAAAATTTGATTGAACACAGCCATGCCCTTTTTCCTTATGTATTGCCTATGTCTGCTTCCCTGCTACAAGGCAGAAGTGAGTCATTATAACAGAGACCAGCTCACAAAGCTGAAATATCACTCTCTGGCCCTTTATAGAAAATGTTTTCCATAGCCTTACCTAGAGAAACAGAAATTAAATGACACTTAGACATCATTCTTCATGCATCAGACTGTTAGAAATCCAAACTGCCACAGGGGCTTCTCATATGTCCTTTCCGAGTGAAATTAGTAAAATTCTTTAAATGGCAGTTTGTTCATATTTTTCTCAAACAATAATTATATATATACTTTGGTTACCAATTCCACTTTGAGGAGTTTATTTTATAAATTCACTTGAACATTTATGTCCTGGTTCATTATTGGCACTCCATGTGTGGCTCAGTTGGAAAAGTCCCACTGGCTGTCAGTATAGGACTGGTGAAACTATGGCTGCTCCATGGATATAACGGATCAGGATGTAGTTGTCTAAAAGAATGAGGAAGGTCTCCACATACTGATCTGAAATATCTCCATGATATGTTTTTCATTGAAAACAGCAAAGCATATTACATGATGCTATCTGGGCATAAAATGGTGGAGGAGGAAACTATATGTTGATATTTTCTTACACTTGCATGAAGAACTCAGGAAGGATTCAAAAAGCTTGATGATGGGTCAAGCATGGGAACAAGAAGGAAGAGGCAGCTCTAGGGTCAGACTCCTTGATTTATGTCTTTTTACATCATTCGGTCATTGACCCATGTCCTTTGCTGAGCATCTAATGGTTGCCAGGCACTATTTTACATGATGAGAATATAGCAGTCGACAAAAACCCCCCAAATCTCTCTGTCCCTGGGGACTTACATTCCAACAGGGGAGATAGATACTAAACAAATATATAAGTTATATAGTATGGCAGATGATAATAATAAGAAGAAAGGGGGGAATAGGAAGGGAAAGACGAAGCATTGAATGTGTACTGGTGGGGAGGAAGTAGATGGAGTGACCACAACAAAACTCACCGAGGTGATTTTAAGGAAAAACCCAAAGGAAATGGAAGAGTGAATCAGGCAAATGTATTTAATATTCAAGTCACTAAAATGAGTTATCCCTTCCATTTACTCTTTCTAACAATCCTATTAGGAGTTCTTAATAAGGTTGTTATCATTATTAATGAGATCATCTCCATTATAAAGTATTATTCTGGTCCAAACGGGTTGCTTATAAATAGCTAAAAGAAGAAATGCTAACTTCTCCAATACAGACACAGAGGCAGAGGGAAACAAAACATTGGGGAAGAATGTGGATGGTAGCCTAGGCTCCTGGGGGGAGCAAGGGGAGAAGATGACCCCAAGAGAGTTCTGAAGACTAGGAGGGAGTTTGCCAGTCGACAACTTAGGGGAAGAATTCTTGGAAAAGCAAACAATTATGCAAAAGCAAAGAGGTAAGGAAATGCCTGATGAGTGTTTAGAATAACTGGAACAGAGGTTTTGGTCAAAGAAGATGGTAACTGAATAAGAGAATGGAGAAGCCAAGGTTAAACATCTTGTCAAGCCACAGGAATACCTGCAGAGTGGGGGGTTCCAAACCATCCTCAAGTCCCTTTCTCCTTATTTTTCCACTCTAGATCAGGTTTTCTCATTCTCAGAACTACTGACATCTTGAACTCAATTCTTTGTTGTGAGAGATTGTCGTGTGCATTGTAAGATGTTTCTCCACCAGATGCCGAAGTCAGTCTGCCCTTCCAAGGTATGACAACCAAAAATATCTTCAGATATTTCAAGAAGTCTTCCTGTAGAGCAAGATCTTATCTGGCATGAACCATTTGTCTAAAGATTGAAAAAGTTAAAATTCTCATTTTTCAGCCTCCTATGCAGCTAGAGATGGCCTGTGACATGGCCAAGCATGAGCAGAGATCTACTAGACCCTCCTTCCTTTTCTTTTAATGCTTTTGAATGACAGTATGAACAACAGAAACCACTCTTTAACCATGAGATGACAAGTATAAAAGAAAAGCAATAAGAATCACAAAGATGTCGGCCCATATGTTTTTTTACTGAATGATATATATTTACGGTGTACAAATATATGTACACCTTAAATATGACATATATTTAAGGTGATGTCTTGGTGTACATATAATAGTGAAATGATTACTACAGTCAAGCAAATTAATATTCCCATCACCTTCCTTGGTTATCTTTTTAATTTATTTTGTGGTAGAGCACCTAGCATCTACTATCTTAGCATATTTTCAGAATACAACACAATGTTATACACTATCGTCCTCATCCCCTACTTTAGATCTCGAGACTCATTTATCCTATACAACTGTGAGTTCATACCCTTTGACCTACTTCCTCCTCTCCCTTCCCAGCCCCAATAACCACAATTCCACTCTATGTTTCTATAGTTTCACCATTTTTTTCTTTACTTTTTTTTTAGATTTCACATATAAATGAAATCATGCAGTATTTTTCTGTCTCTGGCTGGGTACATACACAAAGGAAATGAGATCAGCACCTTGTAGTAACATGTCTGGACTCCCAGGCTCATTGTAGTCCTAGTCATAATAGCCAAAATATGGAAACAACCTAAGTGTCCACTGATAACAGAATAGATTAAAAAACTGTGATATATTCATATACATGATGGAATATGATTCAGCATCAACAAAGAAGGAGATACTGCCACTTGTGACAACATGGATGAAACTGGAGGACGCCGTGATAAATGAAATAAGCCAGACTCAGAAAGAAGTATGCAGACCCTACATTTTTGAGCCAACAGGCTAATGCTAGCAACCACCCACCTCCTCTTATGTGGGTAAGATATGTATTTAGGCTACCAAGTTGAGGTTTTCTGTTATTTGCAGCTGAAAACAATCCTAACTGCTAAAGCACACAAAAGTATTTGGATTTTATCCCAGAGATAATGAGGATGCACTGAGGGAGTCTCAAAAATAAAGAGGTGCATCACCACACCTGCAGTTTGGAAATATCATTTTGCTGCAAAAATATAGACTATGAAGCAAGATCAGAGGCAGGAAGGCTGTGAAAAATGCCATAATGGCAAGGCAGGCAAAAACAGGATGGGGCTGGAACCAATATGATAATGGTGTGAACAAAATGGTGGGAATGCAGTTGAGAGGCTAAAATGGACCTACCCTACCCAGCAGGATATGAGCCTTGAAGAAGGCACATCAAAGGTTAGAAATCACTCTAGTGGCAAATGTCCCTGTGGTAAAATGATTTTCGTTCTTCTGGGTAGATACCTAGTAATGGAATTGCAGGATCAAATGGAAGGTTGACTTTTAGTTCTTTGAGAATTCTCTATACTTCTTTCCATAAAGGTTATATCAATTTATAATCCTACTAGCAGTGCAAAAGTGTTCCCTTCTATCCATATCCATGCCAGCATCTGTAGCTTTGGGATTTTGTGATGTGGGCTGTTCTCACTGGGGTTAGGTGATACCTCAAGGTGGTTTTGATTTGCATTTCTCTGATGATTAGGACAATGAACATTTTTTCATGTGTTTGTTGGGCCATTCATTTGTCTTCTTTGGAGAGGTTTCTGAAGGATACCTGCCCTGGACCCCGATAAAGTTGTTGGCCCACAGGTCCTTCCCTCTCCCTAACTGTGCTCCCTGACCTATATGTGCCACCAGGTGTGCTGTATACCCCCAGGGCTTGTAAGTAATAAAATATTTATTTCCTCTCTCGTAATCATTGGTGGTGGTGGGGAGCTGTCCATCTTAAAGATCCTAAATCAAAACAAAATCATATGAGAAACTGGAAAAAAAGAACTTTCACATTTAGCCATAAAAAGATGGAGATTTTGCATCTTTGGTATTAACCTGGATGGAGCTGAAGAACATTCTCCTTGGTAAAGTATCACAAGAATGGAAAAGCAAGTATCCAATGTACTCAATACTAGTATGAAGCCAGTAGATGAACAACTACACACCTACACAATAGAAAAAATATTAAAAATCAATATCACAGAATACTATTCAGCCATTTAAAAAGTTAGAGACTTTACATCCTTTGTATTAACTTGGATTGAGGTGGAACACATTTTTAGCAAAGCATCACAAGAATCCAATGTACTCAATTTTAATATGGAGGCAGATGATCTAATAAAAAGTGGGGGGAGAGGAATGAGAGAGCCGGGAGAGGGAAGGAGAGAGGAAGCTGGAGGGTCACAGTGTATGGCACACCTCTTGGGGGCAGGACTCAGTTATAAGAGGGACTTTACCTAACAAATGCAGTCAGTATAACCTAATTCTTTGTACCTTCAATGAATCTCGAACAAAAAAAGAAGTGAGCAGGCCCTGCTTCTAGCATTAAAAAAAAAAAAAAGGTTACAAATCATATATCCATATTAGGTGATATCCTAGGTGGCTATGCAATAGAAGGAGTACATTTAAAGTGAAAAAACAATATTCCATTCTAGGCCAGGTTGAATTTGACATACTTATGGTATATCCAAGTGGCAATTTTCAGGACACTTTGAAAAGGAAGGCAAAAAAGATAGGGGAGTGGTAATTATCTAATGCATGTATGATATAATTAAAAATTTAACATTCCAATAAAATAACACATTTATTTTCAAATAATGTCAGTGAATTATAGGACAAATAAAAATACAGCTAACCAAAAGAAAATAAAACATACAGACACAAACCTGAATCATTTGGTACCCTAATATAATTTGTAGTAAAATGTGGTTACCTATAAATATGAGTATAAACACATAAGTGGGAATATATTGTTTATGGTGTGTGGTAAAAGGCTTTATTCACCCAACTTCATATCATAAATACCTTTCTATTTCAACTAATATTCACCATTTTTTTCTAATTTGTTTATTGCCTGTGTTATAAATGCTTTTGAGATGAATTACCTTCATAGTAAAATTTCTACTAATAATCCCTAATTATTTCCTTAAGAGAAGTTCCTAGAAGTAAGATTTCTAGCTATATGTGTTTTTTAATGCTTTTGATGCATATGGCCAAATAACTGTTTAGAGTATGTTGTAGCAATTCACAATTCCAGAAGCACTATATGAAAATACTCATATCCCCACACTTTTTCCAAAACTCAAAGTCATATACATAATCACTCAAATCTTTGAGAAGTTTCTAAAATAAAAATATTAATCTCATTGATGTTTCCATTTTGTACTTGCTAGAATTTGAGCTCTCTATGTTTTATTAATAATTTACATTTTTTTCTTTTGCAAACTGCTAATTCTTGTCCTTTGGCAATTTTTCTTTTGGGACACTTTTATTGATTTGTAAGGGCTCTTTATATGTTAAAGACTTCAATGCTTTTTCATTAATGCTACTCTTTTTTTCTTAATTTGTCACTTGTAATTTACTTTTAGGGCCTATTTTGGTAAGCAGATATTTTAAATTGTTGAAATAGTCAAGGTTTGAAATGGCTGTTGTAAAGAATGAGTACAAGATGTATCCAGAAGCAAAGAGAAAGATTAAATCACTATGTAAAAGGCTTAGCTGATATTGGGGACCATACATTTTGAGTAACTTCAAACTGTAAACTGGAGAAGCATCTGGTAACTTAGGTGCAGAGGGAGTCTTAAGTCATCACGTATCAACCCTGTGAAAGTTGATATGTAAAAAAAAAAAAAAAATTAGTCCTTGCCCAAAGGAAACCTAATGGGAAACTTAGTCCCTTCCTTTTTATATAACATCTAAAGACATCAGGTGAAAAAAAAAGCAGAGTATCAAAAAATTAAAAACTCACTCAAACAGCAAAGAAGCAGTTTGAACATTCAAACCATTGAGCATTTTCATGTGCTTTTACATGGCTCCTTTTATATGAACGACATCTATTTTTAAGACATGATCTTGGGAAGAACATCAGCCATCTTCCTATAGACTCCAACTTTGAACCAAGATGGGGGTAAAATGAGACTCTCCCAGACACACACTTTTACCTCCACTTCTCCCATTTCAGACAGCCCCCCACACAAGAACACACACAGAGAAATTGAATAGGGTACACAATGCACTCAGAAGGTAGGGTTTCCCCTATTGTTTTCTCAGAAGCTGGACCAAATAAGGCATTTGTGTGTTAGTAAATGTGTTAGTGTATTGCTGAAATAATGACCACATGGATTGAGAAAAGCAGCACTAAGAGAAAACAGGAGGGGGTTGGGGCCCCATGGAGTTGAAGATCAGATATAACAAAAGGAGAACAGGAGAGAGCTGTAAGATTAGGACATTTTCCATAATTTTCTCCTATCATGCTTTTCATTATTGCTTCTAATCCATTTATTTTATTTTCTTCTCAAAACAATGGTTATTTCTATCTGTTACATTCATATTCCTATTTTAAATTTTCTTTATTCATCAGGGAATGTTCCTAATTTCAGAATCAATTTCCAGTCATCAAGTCTATTTACTGGATCTAACAAATTTTACTTTAGCCACTCTACTTTCCATTTACACACACACACACACACTTATTTATTTATTTATCTTAGTTCATACTTACTTAAAGTAGCACTGTCTTCCTTCATTTCAAGTTAAGTCAAGAAAATGGGGTGGGAAGGAGGAAGTTTAGAGGAAAGGAAAAAGAAAGACCATGTGCCCTTTTAAACTTGACAAGATCACAAGGCACATGGTCAATAGAGACCATTCAATGAGTTACCACTTTCAATGGCCACACTCAGGGTCATGCTGGCTGACATGGAAAACTGCCAGACACGCCTGTGCTGAGCAGAGCTCCAAAGTCCAGTACTCTGTTGGCTCTTACCCGAGCTATTTTCTTGCAACTGCTGATTTGCAGGAGTCCTTTGAGGTCTTGGAAACTCCAGACCCTTTCTGCCATCCCTACTTCATTTTGGGTATATCTTCACTACCAAGTGAAGGAATCAGCATTTGATCACTTGGGAAAACATGATGACAGAGTTTCACACATCTCTTGTCTAGCTCTACTATCCTTTCTCCACAAGATAGAAAGAGCAAAGGTGAGATTCCTCTGATGCGCAGGTACCCACAAAGGAGGCCTGTAGACTTCCTTAAGGAGGTAAGGAGCTGACCAAAGACCTAGGCCTTCCCTGATCCAAGAAGGCAGAGTCCTGGACTTGAGGCACACACACCTTACATGCTGCATCTTGCCAACCACCAAGGAGCCAGCCGGGGAAGCCCAGAGACGTCGTTCTTTCTGAAATCAGGTTGCATATCATCCAAAAATCTTCTCACGAAGAGAAGCCATGAATTTCCTTGGCTCAAGGGACCCTCAACCGTGGCTTAGATTTGTCATTGTAAATAGAAGTGTCAGGTTTTGCATTTGAACTCTTAATTCACCACATATCACCCCTGCCTAGAAAACGAAAAAGTAAAACCCGTCCTTGTCCAAAATAAATCTAATAGCCCTTTCCTTTTTATGTAACATCTAGAGATATCAGGCAAAACAAAACAAAACCAAAAAAAGCAATATATCAAATAATTTATAACTCACTCCAGCAACAGGGAAGCAGTTTGATCATTCAAACCACTGAGCATTTTCATGTATTTTTAAATGGCTCATTTTATATGTACAGCATCTGTTTTAGAAATGATCCTGAAGAGAAAGTCAGCCATCTTCCTACAGAGTCCAACTTTGAATCAAGGATGGGACTAATATTAGACTTCCCTAGACGCAGGTGCCCTGTGCCGCCATTTCTCTCCTACAAGGTATCAAACACCTCAGAGAGCTCCTGAAGCAGAGAACACACACACACACAGGGGCAGCCCGCGTGAGGTTGAGAACTGCATAGAAACAACCAGGCTGAGGTGCTCCATCAGCCCCTCCCCTCCTCAGAGCTAATGTGTAGTGACAGAGCCAACAGCAGCCCCAGGCTACTTCACTCACTCACTTGAGCTAAAAGGAAACCAAACGTTTTCAGTAAGATAAAGGTCTTAGAACTCTTCATTTGCCAAATTAGAGAATGCCAAGCTTAACTCCAAACCAGAAGACCTTTCATCTCAAACCCCTGCAGAGTGGAACCCTCACTCTGATTACACAGTGTTTCTCTCCTGAGTATAAGGTGGGAGATAGCCACCCACAGGATAGCCCCGGGCCCGGCCCCAGGTCCCAGCCCTGCCCCAGCCAGACCAGGTAACTACCTGAGACAAAGGAGTAAGCTGCTAGGATGTTGCTGAGCAAAGCCATCTCCGGGCGCTCGGTGCTGTGGCTGAGGGGCAGCCTCATGTGGCATCCAGAGAAGACCTCCTGGAGATGCTTCGGCTGAGTCAGTGTGGCCACACTCCCTCTCTTCTCTTCTGTTGGGGAATACAAAGCAAGAGATGAGACGCGTGCTGCTTTTCTGAAGCCACGTTCCAAACAGCCCAGGCTCAAGAAGAAGAAAGAGCCAGTCTCCTAATGCCGGTGAGCTCTCCAGCCAGAGGCTGCAAAGATCTGGGGTCTTGTCTTCCTTGCTCAAGTGAGTCTATTGGTTTTCAAGGAAGCAGTAACTCTTTGCATCCCTTATTTCCCTGGTCTTTCCTCTTGCTCTTCCCCATCTCCCCACTTTAACACTCTCCCTTACCTTCCCTGGTACTCTTTATTGCAATCTCCCTGCAATCTGATTTGTAGCCCGTCAGGTCTAAATCTGTAGTGTACAAGCCACAGTCCTCTCCTCTCCTGTTCTGCTTTCCCGGAGCCTGTACTGACGACACTTGTGTACCTTGATCAGTTTGTCTGATCCTTTAGGTCACAAATGAGTGTCCTTGGCAGTGGGCCAGTGCTGGCTGTGCCATAGTTGCCAAAATGGTTCCAGTTTTAAAATACCCACCAGAATTTAGGAGCTTGAGCCTGTTCCCTGCCCCCAACTCCATGACTCCACCTGTGGCTGTGATGGGCCAAACACACACACACAGCCCACAGAGTGTCCACCCACAGAATCACCCCTCCAGGGGCCACAACAGGGCCCTGGGATCTCACTGTTCAGTGACTCGGCCCCTGGCTGGAGGAGCAGCTCCTCTCCCCAGCTACCTCAGCAGCTCAGACCCAGCCCAGATCACTCAGCAAAAGCTTCTCAGAGCGCTCCTGAGCATGAAGGGGAGAGAAGTGGCTAAGACTCCATTGACTTGTGTTCAATATTATGGTGAGCAAAGAGCAGGGAACTGAGTCACAGGGTACAAATGTCAGGTCAGGGAAAGACAGAGAAGCAGAAGGCTCCATCCAGTTCTCCAGGAAAGAACGTGGGCTTTCAGAGGATTATAGCCATCAGTAACACAGGCCACATTTAGAGGGCCTAAAGAGCTACAATTCCACAAGGTGGATGGAATGGGTTACAACAGAAAACAGCACTCCCACTCAACAGAAAAGACTAACTCACAGGTGAGAAGTAACTACCATACGTCCTTAGAGCAGTCAGAGGCCTTGGAAGTAGCAGAACAAGGAGAGAGAGCTTCAGGGACTCTGAGAAGGGGCTGACCACAACTGAGGGATTCCTGAGCCTCTGAGCCAGGGCCTCCTGTTGCAACCATTTATTTGAGTTCCTAAAAGGTGACAAGTGGATGATATAAATGAAAGACCACCCTAAATTCAGAGGTTATTCTACAGGTCTGAGGACCTAAGGACCCAGGAAAAGAGTGAAGCTATTGCAATTTTTCCAAGCATGCAGTGAGACGTGGCTATTTCAAATCCATTACCTCCTGCCTATCTCCTCTAACGCTACCATAGCACAAGTCTCATCACTTCATTTCTGATAATTCTGCAACAGTCTTCTACCGGATCTTGCCTCTGACGTCTTCTTCATGCTCAATTGTAGCACCCACTCTCACCAACAGTCTTCTTTCTACAATACAACCGCTATCACATCACCTCACAACCCAGCACTATAATGAATTCCCATTGAACTTCTTAACACAACATATGCCCACTTCCACAATATCTGACCCTTATCTAGCTCCTAATTTACCTCCTATCCAAGTTGCACACATGTGCACACAGAAACACAAACATGCTTAATGCTTTAAAAATACCAGGTTACTTTTAATTCCCCAAATATACCAAGCTCTTTCATCTTTCCATGCTTTTGATCACGCTCTTCCTCTTGTTCAAATGTCCCCTTTCCTTCTCCTCATCTGTCTGGCAAATGTTTCATTTAAGAGAGAATTCAAAAGTTCTATAGCAGTTTTAAAATCTCAATATGGTTTTTTGCAGAAACAGAAAAATCTATGCTGAAATTCATTTGGAATCTCAGGGGACACCAAAAAACCAAAACAACTTCGAAAAATAACAAACTTGAAAGTCTCACTCTTCCTGATTTCAAAACTTATTACAAATCCTTAGTAATCAAAAAGTATGAGATTGGCATAAAACAGACATAACAGACCAATGGAACAGAACAGATATCCCCCAAATCAATCCTGGAATTAGAATATAAATGCTCAAATGATTTTTGACAAGGGTGCCAAACCATTCAATAGGGAAGAGACTATCTTTTTAGCAAATAATGTTAGTAAAACTGGATACCCACATGCAAAAGAATGAACTTGGATCTTTACACTACACTATGTTAAAGAAAACAGCAGGTAAAATTTTTATAGAATTCTTAGAAGAAAACATAGGATAAAGCTTCATGACATGGCATTTAACAGTAGTTTCTTGGATATGATGCCAAAAATCACAGACAATAGTAAAAATAGCTAAATTGAACTTCATTAAAATTAAAACCTTCTGTGCATCAAAAATCACAAGAGAGCAAAAAGGAACACTCCCACCCCCCAAAGATTGTATGTGCAAATCATATATCTAATAAGGAGTTAATATCCAGAGTCCTATATATCCTAATTCTTAACATCAGACTCCTAGGACTCAACAACAAAAAAATCCAATTTAAAAATGGGCAAAAGACTTGAAAAGACATTTCTCCAATAACATATGAATAGTTGATAAGCAGAAGAAAAGACGTTCAATACCATTAAGCATTAAAGAAACACAAATGAAAACCACGGTGAGATATCACTTCATACCTATTAGTATGACTACTCTCAAAAAATGAGAAAATAACAAGTATTGAAGAGGCTGTGAGGAAATGGGAGCCCTGGCTCTGCTGGTGAGAAGATAAACTTGTGCAGCCACTAATGAAAAAAATGGTATGGCAGTTCCTCAAAAGAGTTAAAATAGAATGCTACATGACCTAGCAATTCCTCTGCTGGGTATTTACTCAAAAGAATTGAAAGCAGACACTTGAACAGAATTTGCACACCAATGTTGAGAGCTGCATTATTCACAATAGCCAAAAGGCTGGAGTAACCCAAATGTCCATCCACGGATGAATGAATAAACAAAATGTGGTGTGTACATACAATGGAATATTACTCACAGCCTTAAAAAGGAAGGAAATTCTGACACATGCTACAACACGTAGGAACCTTAAGGACATTAGGCTAATGAAATAAGCCACTCATAAAGGACAAATATTAAGTAATTCCAAGTATATGAAATACCTAGAGCAGTTCATAGAAACAGAAAGTAGGATGGTGATTTTACGAAACTGGGGGAAGAGAGGAAAGGAGAATCAGTGTACAGGGTACAGGGTACAAAGTTTCAGTTTTGCAAGCTAAAAAGAGTTCTACAGAGAGATAATGATGATGGTTGGATAATAATGTAAACGTACCTTGTGCCAATGAACTATAAACTTAAAAATAAGATGATACATTTTGTTATGCATATTTTACCACAATTTTACACATCAGTAATAATAAGAATAATTAAGTTTTGATAAGGTACAACAGTTAATTTTGAAGGTTTTTTTCATTTAGAAAATCCTATAATCAAATTTTGCTTAAACTGACAGAAATGGTAACAGAGTTATATTTTAATGGTATTAAAATTGAAGTCAATAGAATTCTAATTCTATCACATTACAAATATGACTTAAGTACAAGATGGCTTAATTTTAAGTATAACCAAAACAACAAATATTAAATTGACAACAACCATCAAATATTAAAAAATGAATGGTAAATTACTATAATTCTATCACATTTATAGAATTATCAGGTGAAACATGTATCAATAAATGCAAAATGTATTTGTGTAAAATTTAATTACAAGTCACAATTTTTAAAAAACAGACTTTATAAGGAACTCGACTCAATAAAACACAACTAACCTCTTAAAAATTGGGACTTTTGAACAGAAATTTTTCAAAAGAAGACATACAAATGGCCAAGAAGCACATGAAAAAAAAAATGATCAGCCTCACTAATCATCATGGAAATGCAGATTAAGACCACATGAGGAAAAAAAAAAAAAGACCACGTGAGATACCATCTTACACCAGCCAGAATGACTATTATTAAAAAATTGAAAAATAGCAGATGTTGGAGAGGATGTGGAGGGGAAAAAAAACTCATGCACTGTTGATGGGAATGTAAATTAGTACAACCTCTATGGAAAACATATGGAGACTTCACAAAGAACTAAAAATAGAACTAGTATTCAATATAGCGATCCCACTATGGAGTATTTAACTAAAGAAAAAGAAGTCATTATGTCAAAAAGACAGCTGCCCTCACTATTCACAATAGAAAAAACATGGATTAACCAAAGTACAACTGGATAAAGAAAGTGTGATCTACATAAACATACACACAACAAACACCCCCCATGGAATATTATTTAATAATAAAAAAATTGAAATCATGTCTTTTATAGCAACAGTGATGGAATTGGAGTCCATTATCTTAAGTGAAATAACACACAGAAAGTCAAATACTGCATGTTCTCATTTGTAAGTGGAAGCTAAATAATGTGTACAAGTGGACAGAGGGTGTGGAGTAACAGACACTGGAGACGGGGAGGGGTGAGAAGGTAAGAGGGGTGAGGAATGAGAAGTTACTTAATGAGTACAATGTAA
Source organism: Galagoides demidoff (assembly GCA_963574575.1). Taxonomy (NCBI): domain Eukaryota; kingdom Metazoa; phylum Chordata; class Mammalia; order Primates; family Galagidae; genus Galagoides; species Galagoides demidoff. Next base: position 50,454 of record CAUYQV010153186.1, read on the forward strand.
GCTACTTGAGTGATGGCTGCACTAAGGGCTCAGACTCCACCACTAAGCACTATATCACGCAGCAAAACTGCACTTGTGCCCCTTAAAATGATACAAATTTTTTTAAAAAAAAAAAAGGTCTACTGCAGTGAAGTTCCCCATGAATCTTCCAAAAGCCCTTCTTTGGCTACCAAAGTAAACAAATATTCTTCTAATACTGCATTTACGATACTGCAATTGGAATTATCAGTTTACACGTTTGTCTCCTAAACTGAAGAGGCATCTTATAAATTCTTAGTACCTAAGCCCCTGGCATGGTGCCTGATGAAGGGAAGCTCTCAGTAAATGCCAGCTGGCTGGATGGCTGGGTGGATGGATGAATGAAAGACATAATGACACTAAATGCCCCCAACCCAGGAATGGATTCACAAGCTGTGGTACATGTATACCATGGAATACTATTCAGTCATTAAAAAGGTGGAGACTTTACAGCCTTTGTATTACCTGGATGGAAGTAGAACACATTATTCTTAGTAAAGCATCACGAGAATGGAGAAGCACGAATCCTATGTACTCAATTTTGATATGAGGACAGTTAATGACCTAGTACACGGTGGGGGGTGGGAAGGGGAGAGCAAAGAGAAGGAGGGAGGGGAGGGTAAAGGAAGAGCACAGAGAATGAAGGAGGGAGTGGGTGGGAGAAGGGAAGAGCAGAAAGAAGGAAGGAGGGCAGGGGTGGGGGTCTCAGTGTGTGACACACCTTTTGGGAGCAAGACACAATTGTAAGAGGGACTTTACCTAACAAATGCAATCAGTGTAACCTGGTTTCTTGTACCCTCAATGAATCCCCAATAATGAAAGAAAATTTAAAAAATAATAAAAGAAAGAAAGACACAATGACAGATCTGAGGGTGAGTCACCTTCAAGACTAAAGGACAAGGGCTGACCCAAGACCAGGAGAGGACCATATGCAAGACAGAGCCTTACTGTGGCACAGAAACTCTTCCTGAAAGTCTCCCTGCCCCAGGTGCCAATAGAGAAGGTCACAGGGGGCAGAAACAGGAGAAAGTGGGGCAGAGAAGTTAGATAATCCCTAGACAGGTCCTCCATGGAAGACCCTCCATGGGGGTCAGCTTCTCTGTAAAGGGCCAAGAGTCTGTGTCATAGCTACTCAGCTTTGCCATTGTGTTACAAAGGCAGCCTTTTTAATTATCAATGATTGAGTATGGCTGGGCTACAATAAAATTTTATTACACTAATAGTCCTTGGTCCCAGTTTGGCCATCATTTGCAGAACCCTAGCCTAGATCCTAATCATTCAAGATATTGCACAAGGACCAGCATCACTGACATCACTTGGGAGGTTAATCCTGATAACCACCCCAGACCCACCAAATCAAAATCTTATGGCTCGGCACCTGTGGCTCAATCCGCTAAGGCGCCAGCCATGTACACCTATGGTGGCGGGTTCAAATCCCCAGCCCGGGCCCGCCAAACAACAATGATGGCTGCAACCAAAAAATGGCCGGGCGTTGTGGCGGGCGCCTGTGGTCCCAGCTACTTGGGAGGCGGAGGCAGGAGACTTGCTTGAGCCCAGGAGGTGGAGGTTGCTA
>CAUYQV010153187.1:0-18257 GCA_963574575.1 Galagoides demidoff
GCTCTGGGAAGTAGAGTTCATATCACGTTTGTAGAATGAATAAAATCCTTTTCTTTTTTTCAAGTCAAATGTTCTCGAACATTTTTTTTTTTCTCTCTCTCTCTCTTTTTTCTTTTGATAGCTTCCTAGTTCAAGTCTCAAATGACAAATACATCCCTGCCCTTGGAACCATGGCTCTCACTGACTCGGGCTCCCTTAAAGGACCATCTGAGGGTATGAATGAGCGTGTCGGTTCAGTCTGTTATAATGAGCACACGGTTGGTGACAACTGCCTATTTGTCCTTCAAGAGCAACGGGTTCCTTAAATTGTAAAAATTTGCATATTTTTATATTTAATAATACACATTCACATACTTCAAGATTCTCCCTGTCTCCTTTTCATGTAGTTTCCAGACATTCTTTTTTTTTTTTTGAGACAGAGCCTCAAGCTATCCCCCTGGGTAGAGTGTCATGGCATCACAGCTCATAGCAACCTCCAACTCCTGGGTTCAAGCGAGTCTCCTGCCTCCGCCTCCCAAGTAGCTGGGACCACAGGCGCCCGCCACAACGCCCGGCCATTTTTGGTTGCAGCCATCATTGTTGTTTGGTGGACCCGGGCTGGGGACCCGAACTCGCCACCTTAGGTGTACGTGGCTGGCGCCTTAGCCGATTGAGCCACAGGTGCCGAGCCCGATATTACTTTTAATGCTTTGTATAGTAACCCATTAGGTGGATACACTAATAATTTATTAAGTATTCTATTATTGAATATTTAGAGAGTTTTCCCCTACATTTTTATTATAAACAAAATTCTAGTGATAACTATTTTAATCAAGTCATTACATTCATTTAATATAGATTTTCTTAAAGACTTCATTTTTTTAAAGCCATTTTAGGATTCTGGCAAAGTCAAGAGGAAGGTTCAGAGATACTCCATATACCTCCTAATCTCATATAACATCCTTCACAAAGTGGTGTGTTTGTAACCATGTCTGAACAAATGCGGAATGATATGTGTCCACCATTATGGTACCATATAGAGTGTTTTCACTGTACTAAAACACCTCTCTGTGTTTACCTACTAACATTTGGTTACAAAGCAATACTTCCATCTCATTTTTAGAGCAGTACTAATTTTTATGCTAATTATAAAAATAAATCTTACCCGTGTAAGAAATTAAAGAAAACTGTGAAAAAGAGGTAAAAACCAATCTTAGTTTTAAAGGTAGAAAAAAAAATCAACATTTTGGTTCATGCTCCTTCCTAATTATAAAGTAAGATGTTAATCATTGAAAAAACGATAGAGAAATCTTTAAAAAGAACAGAATTTTATCCATTATCTCAATTTCCTGAAGTGACCATTATTACAATGTAGATTCCGTATAGTCCATCTTATCAATTATTACTAATTACTTATATTAGATAGATCTGTGTTATGATTTTACAATGTAGATTCCATATAGTTCATCTTATATGTATTATTACTAATTAGATAGATCTGTGTTGTGATTTTATTATTTTATATAATAAAAGAATTCCCTCATTATTAAGAATAATTTTTAATACAGGTTAATAGTCTATTTTGTGGAAACATTCTCCATTACTTGGCTGTTAGTCTATTATTTGATAGCTAGTTTGTGTTATTTTATTTATAAATATTATGGATATTTCTGCTTTATACATACTAATACATTTTTAATGCATTGGATTATTTTTATAATATTGTTTTTCCCAACTAGAATTAGAGTTCAAATGTTACAAACTTTATTTCAGCTTCTTCTTATGTTCCTGATTAATTAATGCTGCTAAACTCACATCAGTGGCATAAAAAGGCATGCTAATCTTCTGCTTTTCTTAGGAAGGGTAAATATGATTTTCAAATTTAGTAATTATTTCCATGAAAATGGAAAAGAGGGTCAAGAGCAAATATAAACATAGTGGTATATGTAGGTATTTATTTTTTCTTTTTGGTGTGTCTTAGAATTCACATATGTTTTCTTCAGATATCTTTTTGAATTAAATTGTGTGAGAAAATATATACTAAAAGTTTTTAAGTGATTGTTCTGATAATATTGGTCATTCATCAGGCAGGTGTTTTTTAAACTCATATGTACCAGATATGATCCTAGAGTCTGGGTTTATTTTACCTTTTCTCTGCTTACTGTGTTTAATTCCAAGAAAACTGCATGATTGAGACAATCTAAGTAGAGTAATTCATTTAGTGAATATTTATTTCATACCCTCTGCTGCGTGAGGGTTCAGTGCTGGCAGCAGAGAGATGAGTAAGACGTTATTGTTGTCCTTAGAAGCTCAAGGTCTACTAGGGAACACAGCAGGTCAACAAGTGATTATAATCCAAAGTGGGAGATGTGGCAGTTTGGTGTCCTTGCTGTTCAGGGGAACAGGGAGCAAAAAGTGACCCCTCTGTTGGTCAGGGAAAACTTCACATAGGAGAAGGCATTCGAGCTGGTTATGGAAGGTTATAGGAGTTGGCTGATATGGGAAGAGAGAAGGCAAGGGGGTACCTTAGTCTTGAGGTAGAGGGAAAGAATGAAGATGTACAGCAGGTAAGGAGATGGCATTAGCTTTGGTGAAGTCAATAAAAGCCTTAAGGGTCAATTAGTAATTTTATGAAATTGAGCTTGATTAACATAAGATACTTTTGGCTTGGTGCCTTTAGCTCAGTGGCTAGGGTGCCAGTCTCATACACTGGAGCTGGTGGGTTCAAATCCAGCCTAGGCCTGCCAAATAACAATGACAACTACAACCAAAAAATAGCCAGGCATTGTGGTGGGCGCCTATAGTCCCAGCTACTTGGGAGCTTGAGAAAAGAGAATCGCTTTTTAAGCCCAAGAGTTTGAGGTTGCTGTGAGCTGTGACACTACAGCACTCTACTGAGGGCAACATGGTGAGACTCTGTCTCAAAAAAACAAAACAAAAAAAACTCCTACAAGATACTTTTGTGTTAAGCTCAATGTAGATTATCTGCATGATTAACAATAAAATAAACTAAGACAAATCTTTCTGTGATGGTTATATTTTTCTGTGTTCATAAAATATGTAGTTAATCATTGAACTTATAAAAGTTAAGAAAAAGCAGGAAAATAAATATCACCCAGGTGTAATCACTGTTACGTACACATAATATATACATTTGAATAGACATGTTTCAGAAATCTTTCTACACATATAAATATCCTTTTAAAATGGAATCATATAATGCATATGGCTTTATACTTGTTTCTTTCTTTCTTTTTTAGAGACAGAGTCCCACTTTGTGGCCCTTGGTAGAGTGCTGTAGTGTCACAGCTCACAGCAGCCTCCAGCTCTTGGGCTCAGGCAATTCTCTTGCCTCAGCTCCCAAGTAGCTGGCACCCTACTCACTGAGCCACAGGCACCATCCTATACCTGTTTCTTGTTACATAATATATCATGAAATCTTTCTCAAAATAAACAAATTTAATATTTCATATACATATGTGATATTCTGCTTTTAATATTCTATTGTATTAATATGCCACTTTTGGGGGGAACAAATTCAACTCTTCTAGTACATTTGAGGTTTTTCTTTTTTTCTGTTAAAAATAATGCTATGGGCTTGGTGCCTGTAGCTCAAGTGGCTAGGGTGCCAGCCACATGCAGCAGAGCTGGCAGGTTCGAATCCAGACCAGGCCTGCCAAAAACAATGACAACTACCACCCCAGCCCAAGAGTTGGAGGTTGCTGTGAGCTGTGATGCCACAGCTCTCTACCCAGGGTGACAGCTTGAGACTCTGTCTCAAAAAAAAAAAAAAAAAAACTATGATAAATAGTCTTTTATAGTTATTTTTGTTCACTTCTTTATATCTTTACATGAAATTACAGGGTTAAAGTGTCTGTGTATTTCAAATCCTACCAAATTGGCCTCTTGAACGTTTATATAATTTTGATAATATTTTTCTAAGCAGTGTAAGAGAATATAACCAAATCTTACTCTGACTTAAATTGCTTTTCTTGTAAAGGTAACATTATTCTCCTCAAAATAAAACTATCAGTGCCAATATACTTCAATTAGGTTTATGATTAAATTATAAATAGAGAGATCAATACTTCTGTGCTTCTGAATTCCCCCCTCAAGAATATTGAATGAAAGTGTAACAGACAAAATTGAATGTAAGTAAATTTAAGCTAATATAGTTTTATATATTTATGGAGCATTTTCTCTAATGAATTAATAGAAATTTGTATTTAAGTAGATATTTGGAGAAACTGAAGAAATTTGTATTTTATAAGGGAAATCTCAATACTAAGAAGCTTCACATTTTCAGTTGTGTTCAATTATTTAGTAATGAGATCATCCAGATTTTTGTACCCATGAGGTAATTTTCCTGGTTTTCAGAGAAATTCACAGAGCAAGTTTTGCTAATTCAAATAACTCTACCTTCCACTAGACTAAACTGCTACTTAGTTCAGTGTTCGTAATCAACTCTCAGTAATCTCAAAAAATCACGACAGCTTCTAAAAGTGTCCAGTGTACTAGGTAGCAGAGTGTTTCAAACTATGTGTGTTTTTGTTATTATGTTGTATTTAAAGATAAGAAGATAACTACATTAACTCCCCAAGATTTAATATCAATTCAAACTCCTATATTAATATATTGATTAGTTTTTTTATAATTACTGTTCGCCAGTAGCTCAGGCATCCAGAATTCTTGGTAAATGAGTTATTTTAGATAACCATTTTCTAAATAATGGACTCTCCCCCCCCAAAATTACAAATATTTCAGAATTACTTGTTATGTTTCCTTGTCTTACTTTGCCAAGCCTCAGGTGACTGTACTATATTGCCCACAGGACCTATTGAATTTTATTTTTGCTCATGCTAATTGATCTCATATTGCTCTGCTGAAAATTCTAGAGCCTGTGTTTGTATTTTTCAACCTTCAAATGCTATTTGTCAGTTGTCATGTTTTTCTATCAGTGTACCCACTTCATTTATTTCTGATAAGCTGATGCTAATCTGTCATAAATAACTCAGCAACAGTACAAAGCAACAGGAGATGAGAGTTGAAAAATGAAATGACAGTTTCTTCTTTGGTAAAGAACAAACATTTTCTTCTACAAACATGCATTTTATTAATATACTGACCAGCTCAGAAGTCTAATTTGCTAATTTCAGACACTGGCTACGTTTTGAAGAGGTAGGCTATTTTTCTTACTCTTAAGTGCTCTTCTTGACCAAAACTAAATCAAATTAAAACTTAGTCAAACAAAAGTGAGTTTTAGGGAAGGCATAGAAAAAGCTGTCATGACTTTCTCCCACACCATCATCAGAATAAGGCGCAACTGCACCCTGAAATTGCCCCAACATAGTCTCTGTGTGCAAAATTCCTGTCTTCTTCCTTCTTCCAGTATCAGCTGACCTCTGTGTGAGGTTCTGTGAATTTATGAACATCAGCTCTTGTTATCATGTTGCTTGCCCTGCTCTCAAATTTGCTTGGGTTTTTTTCCTTTTGGTAAAAATTGTAGCAAGTTCCAGTGTAATTTAGCTTAGTTTTAGCAACATACATATTAGAGAAGAACTAATCTTGTTATTCAGGAGAAATAGGCATAGTGTACATTTAGGGAGTGTCTGGCCAAAGTTACTGGACTAAATTGGAGTTAAAGTTCTCATTTGAGTTTGACAGTCTCTTATATTCCAATATGTACTTGAAATCCTCCTTAACCTGAATGCAAATTCAAACTGATTGAGTTAATGTACTTAACGAGAAGGGAAAAATGCTTAGAGGAATCACTGATTTTGGACATAAAGTTTTAAAAAAGTTAGAAAGTATATCTAATGAAAAATAAATCCAGGGCCGTGCCTGTGGCTCAAAGGAGTAGGGCGCCGACCCCCTATTTCTGAGGTGGCAGGTTCAAACCCAGCCCCGGCCAAAAACTGCAAAAAAAAAAAAAAAAAAAAAAACTCAAATAAAACCATCTTAATAAGTCTAATTTTGTATATTTGCTATTGATTCGTTTTTGTTACCTAATTCAGGGAACGTGATTATGAAATAAATCAAAATAAATAATAGCTTTTGGGGGTATTCGAAATAACATTTAGGTATTGTGTATACCATTGAAACACCTGAGCCCTGCATCACCCCTTTATTTAATTTAAAGACAATGAGGCTGAAGGTAAGTTGTCCATTATTTTCTAATATGTAATATGTGAAGTTGTTATAGAGAACTCCTGATTAACCTATTTCCCATTTTTACTAAGAATAAGATAAATAAAGCATAATCTATCCATTATTCTTCTAGAATTCTTTTTGAATAATACACTTATAGAGGCAGGGGACTCTAAGAGCCTCATGATTCTATTTTTAAAAGACCAACCAAAAATAATGGAAAGATACAAGTATTTTTCTCATTTTAATGATACATAAAGAGAAAGATCTTACTCAATTCTAGATTAAAGATGTTGGTCATTTTCTTCCCATCAGTGGTGCTGCTGATGGGGAGCACTGACCTCAAGCTTTCTCCCTCCTATAATCTGCAGATGTGTTACTTTTCCATTTCTGAAAGAAGTGCTTAACCTACTATATGAAACTATAATGAAGGTTTTGCAGTTATGATTTTAAAAATAATTTATTATATACATATTTATGTGGTTTTGGAGAACTCTTCCATTTTAGTTTTACTGAAATTTAAAAAAAACTACAACATGGATGTTTGTTTATTTAAAGTATAATATGCTATGATAAGATATAAATCCTTTTAATGAGAGGAAGAGTGATGATTATGTTTTCATCATTCTTTTACTATTCTATTCTCTTGCATGAATATCTCTGACAGAAGTATATGGTAATTTACTTTTGCTCGATGCATTTATGCATTGTGCAAATATTTATTTTATAAATATGGTGAAACCAAGGTGACTGTTTTGAGTATTTTAATGTACTAATATTTGTATTGTGGTCCCTGACCCTTGGGCCTTATTCATTTATCTATTAGTGGGCACTAGGTTGATTCTACATTTTGGCTATTGCAAATAGTGCTGCAGTAAACATGAGAGCGCAGATATCTCTTTGACATATTGACTTCCTTTCTTCTGGGTATGTACCCAGTAGTGGAATTGCTGGATCATATGGAAATTCTATTTTCGTTTTTTTTGAGAAGCCTCCATAGTGTTTTCCATAGTGACTGTACTAATTTACATTGCCACCATCCACGTGTGAGGGTTCCCCTTTCTTCATATTCTTGCCAACATCTGTTATTCCCTGTCTTTTTGGTACAAGCTGATTTAACTTGGGTGAAATGATATTGCATTGTGGTTTTAATTTCTATGTCCTCTGATAATTAGTGATGATAAATATTTTTTTCATTTATCTATTGGTCACTCGTGTGTCTTGTTTTGAAAAACATCTGTTCAGCTCTTTTGCCTACTTTTAATCAGATTTTTTTTGTTACTGAGTTGTTTGAGCTCCTTATATATTCTGATTATTAACCCCTTGTCTTCTCCCATTCTGTGGTTTATCTATTCATTTTGTTTATTATTACCTTTGCTGTTCAGAAGCTTTTTAGTTTGATGTAATGCCACTTATCTATTTTGTTTTGGTTCCCTGTGCCTTTAGGTTTTACCCACATAATCTTTGCCCAGACCAATGTCGAGGAGCATTTCCTCATTTTTTCTTCTAGCAGTTTCACAGTTTCTGGTCTTAGATCTAAGTCTTTAATCCATTTTGATTTGAGTTTCATTCTAGTTTCATTCTTCTGAACATTTTTATCCAGTTTTCCTGGCACTTTTTATTGAAAATTCTGTCATTTACCCATTGTCTATTCTTGGTACCGCTGTCAAAGATGAGTTGGCTCTAAATGTATAGATTTATATCTGGATTCTCTATGCTGTTCCATTGATCTGTGTGTCTTGCAACTGACTTCATTTATGCTTCCTGAGCAAAGATCCATTATTACAGCAGATCACCATAAAAAGAGTCCTTTCAGTTCAATTTTGGGCTTCTTTTTCATCAGGCATCTCCTTTCTTACGAAACAAAATGAAGCTCTGTCTGATCCCTCCTCTATTGCGTTTCACTAGGATAATCCTTGTATGGAGCTCTCCGAAGTAAAATCATGTTTGTAGTAGTGATTGAGCCCTTCTATAGGGTTGGAAGCGGCACATGGTGGAATGCCTGATATTGATGACATTCATTAGTGGTGAAATAATGAAGGAGTTGGGTATATCTGAATTAATAAATTAGAGATTAAAGGGTCCTTAAATATTTTCAAACTTCTTAATTTAATAAACAAAATGCAAGTTAAGAACGGCTTATGATAGTGGTAGTGTTGGACCTCCTGGTTTCTCATTTTCCTACTACCTATACCAGTTGTTCTGCCCCCAACACCATGTCCAATTCTGGTTCTCCTCTTCATCCATCCCTTAGGGGAACTAAGTTACAGAATAGCTATGAAAGCAGAATAGGTATAAAGAGTTTAGGGTAAGCTTAAACTCATGAATTTAATTGTTTTAAGGGAAGCAGTAATGATAATAGTTTTTATCTATTTAAAAGTTTTTAGGCCAGGTGCAGTGGTCTTAGTACTAGCACTCTGAGAGGCTGAGGTGGGTAAATTGCTTGACTCAGGAGTTTGAGACCAGCCTGAACAAGACTGGGACCTTGTCTCTACCAAAAATAGAAAAATTAGCCAGATGTGGTGGTACATGACTATAGTCCCAGTTAATCCAAGGGAGGCTGAAGCAAGAGGATGGATGTCTTGAGCTCAGGAGTTTGAGGTTGCTGTGAGCTATGACACCAGAGCACTCTAGTCTGGGGCAAGAGTGAAATTCTATCTCAAAAAACAAACAAACAAAAGAAAAGGTTTTAAAATATTTACTTGAGATGCTAGATTTTGGCAGTCAGTTTCTTTAGGCAAAAAGTATCAAACAATGAAAATTATGTATAGTTTCTGATACCAATTATTTTATTATGTTACATTTAAGGTCAGCAACTTACCTTAATAGAGTAATAGACATACCATTAATTCGATTAAATAGTATTTCTGATCTGATAACATGGCAAGGTCATTACATATAGGTATATGAAATAATGTTTAGATTTATATTACAAATCAGGACAAATGGATACATTTTTAGAAATGTAATTTTTAGAAAATGAAATTATATTGTAACAAAATATCAAGAAGATGTATCAAGGCTAACATTAAATGAAGAAATATTTATGGATATACATGGTTTAATATGTGAATTTGGTGAGAAGAATTGAATAAGGTGGATAATGTAATAATTTAAAAGTCCAAGAATGGGGGATGGGACAAGATGGCTGACTAGAGACATGGGTTCTGGACTGACCTGGGGAGAAGGAAGGGTTTCAGATAGGGAGACAGGAATGGAGATGTAGTGCAGGTGAATTTCTATGGAAGAAGCATGAAGCTTGCCAGAAACCTTGTGGGGGAAGATTATGATGTGGAGAAGGAAGAGGATAAAGGAAAAATAAATATTGAGTAAGAACCAAACCGAGGGAGGCTCAGAGCTCAGCAAAGGGGCAAGTAGAATCCCTTTCTCTCTCTCTTCAGTGAACAGCAGTCAACCAAATTATTGGGAAGCTTTCCTATCCCCACAAACCCAAGACTGTGGCAGCCATGGGGAGATGGGGGGAGAACATGCTTGTTCCCAGAGATTAGCATTCTGTGTGGAGTTCCCCTCCAGGGAGAGTGGCCTGAGAGGCCAGAGGGAAGCTTTCTTCGATTTACGCATATTTCGCCCACCCCTCGCCAGTCCGCTAAAACTGGGAGAGTAGTTTGAGCCAAGAATTTGGCAAGCAGCCCCACTCCCTAGCTGGTGTGTCCGTAGTCTAGTTTCCACAGAAACTAGGGCCCACACCATTCCCCTTGGGGTGCTGCAGTGGCGGCAGGGTGCCCAATCTGGGAGCTCCCTGCCTGCCAGCATTTTGGGGAGATGGGTACCAGCAGTCAGACATGAAGGTTAGATCCTGTGACCTCAGGATTTGAGCAGGGAGAGATTTAGGAGCTGGCCTTGGAGGTAAAGAGAGCCCATGTGAACAGAATTGATGGGAGAAAACGGGGCTGGTGGTGGTGGTGTCTGAGATGAGGCAAACTAAGGAAGCGCCTACCCTCTCCACGGGGAAACTGCGCTGTTGGAACGGGGCCGGTGTACCAGCTGGGAGGATGCCGTCCCGCTCACTCCCGCTTGCTAGTGCCACAGGTACTCTGTGCCTCCTGTACACAGGCGGGGAGGATCCCAGTCTGCTGGTGCCTTAGCAACCACGTGTAATGCGTTCAGGGCCCAAGGGCAGGACAGTGCAGGCGGTCAGAGCTCACTCCCCACAGCCAGTCTGGAAGGTGCTGCCGGACATGCAGCTCCTCTCTCACAGGCATTCTTTCTGGGTTAGAGAATTGGGCTCAATCTTCCCTCCAGTGGATCTCCCTAGTGGCGGGGAAGACAACCTCTGAGCCTTGCCAAGGCATTGCAAAACCTTCCAGGCTTGCACAACTTAAATGTGCCCAGCTTCACATCCCCTCAACCTCTGCTGTGGGTAGATCAGTAAACCCCCAGGAGCTACAAGGCCCCCACCAAAGACTGGGTCTTTCAGATGCTCCACCTCAGGGACTCAAGCTTGTTACAGGCACAATAGAGCATCTCTACAGTTGTTTCTCTCCTGCAAGGGTCAACAGCTGACCGGCAGTACAGCTCTATAGTTCATTACAGCGCTACCAACACGATCAAACAGGGACTATGATTATTACAAGCACCACCCGCCATCTCGGAGGATAAGCTGGGTGTCCCAATGCAATTCACACTGTTTTGATGAGGATAAGATTAGGGTGATCAGATTTTAACATTTGTAAAGCAGGACAACATGGGGGGGGCGGGGAGGAGCTGGGCAGGGGACGCTGATTATTACAAGCATCACCCGCCATCTCAGAGGATAAGCTGGGTGTCCCGATACAATTCCCACTGCTTTGATGAGGATAAGATAGCAATATAAAAGCGACACAAGGGGACACTGCTTTTTAGGAGAGAAATAAAAGTTACAGGCAGCTTGATCTGTGTGGAGTCTCTCTCCTCCATTGTAGACTTCTGGGCTGATCAGGGAGCTGCTCAGAGTCCATGCAGAGAAGTTCCACTGGAGAGCAGGTGCAGCAGTAAGCTGGTGCCTGCCAATCCCAGAGTTTTGCAGCTCATAACTTCCTGATAATTCTAATGCATGGAGCCAGGTGCATGGGACCCAACCTTCCAGCAATAGCTTTTGCATCATCTCCACTGAGCCAGGGAGGGAAGAGACATTCTTCTGTGTATTCCCTCTGACAGGGGACTGAGCACACCTTCTCCCCAGCATGGGAGCTAAACAGAGCATGAGTCCCAGATGCCATGAGACCACTTGGGAAGCATGGAGAAACTACATTATGGGTTTCTCGGGTGTGGGAGTTGAACCTGGGCTGAAGATCAGTGCTGGCCTGACTATGTGGACACTATGCTACTGAGACTGTCTTACAGGGCATTAGTAGTCCCCATGCTGGTACAGCAGTTCTCCATAAAGGTGGCTGTCCCTATGAAATACACAGAGTCAACTCTGCGGCCCTCCCTGTACCTGACCCCGAGGCTTTGTCCTGTAGCTCCAGAGGCCCCACTAGTCCTACAGTACCACCCCAGAAACTCCAGAATTGTGTCTGGACCCTGAGACCCCACCACTGAGCCCCAACACTACTGCTGGGCCAGCAGAACCTTCCTGAAGTCTAGCACTTTACTCAGGACTCCCCTATCCCTGAGCATTCATCCCTTACCACAGTTGACTTGAGAGATTCCCCAGCACAGGAGAGCAGGTGCCCTGAAATACTATTAACCCAGAGCTGAGAGAGGGGGAGCCAGATGAAAAGAAACCAGCAAAAGAACCCTGGCAACATAAAAAACAATGTAGTTTAACATCCCCGAGGGAACACAATTAAGCTACAGTACTGCACCACAAGGAAATTGCCAGAATGGCAGAAATGGAATTCAGAGTATGTATGGCAAATAGGATGAATGAACTTGAAGAGAAGGTTGAAAACCAACAAAAAAGAAGGTGAAAAAAATTACCAGAGAGCTAGACAATATAAGAAAGAAATAGAACTTAAAGAAATGAAAGACTCATTTTGAGAATTTAAAAACACAGCAGAAAGCTTTAGTTATATGCCAAACCAAGAAGAAAGACTCTCAGGGATTAAAGAATCTCAAGGCTTACAAGATAACCCAGTCATTCAAAGAGGCAGAGAAGAGTATAAAACAAACCAAACTATCACTGAGAAAGATACAGAGTTATGTGAAACAAACTGACTTTGAATTATAGGTACAACTGAGGGAGAGGAAGAAAGAATTAAAAGCACAGAAAAACCTATTTGTGGAAATTATTATTATTTTTTTATTGAGACAGAGTCTTACCTTGTTACCCTCGGTAGAGTGCTGTGGCATCACAGCAACTTCAAACTCTTGGGCTCAAGTGATTCTCTTGCCTCAGCCTCCCTGATAGCTGGGACTACAGGCGCCTGCCACGACGCCAGCTATTTTTTTTTTTTTAAATTGTTATTGTTGTTTAGCAGGCCTAGGCTGCTTCTGAATCCATGAGCCTGGGGCATGGGCCTAGTACCCTAACCACTGAGCTATGGGCGCCCCCTATTTGTGGAAATTATTGAGAAGAACTTTGCAGGTATCACCAAAAATTCAGGCGTACCAGATACAAGATGAACGTCAAACACTGCGAAGAGTCTGAGCAAGTAGGTCATCTCTAAGACACATAGTAATCAACTTGGCCAGTCAAAGTGAAGGAGAAAATTATGCACACAGCACCCATCAAATAACCTACCAACAAAGATGTCTCAGCAGAACCCTTACAAGCCAGAAGAGATTAGGGCCCCATCTTAAATCAACTTAAACAGAACAACTGCCAGTCTAGAATTCTGTGTCTTAGATAACCAAGTTTCACAAATGACAGTGAAATTCTTTTTCAGACAAGCAAACACTGAGGAATTTGCCTTGACCAGATTCGCACTACAAGAAATACTCAGAATAGCACTATACAGAAATCAGAAAACAGATAACACCGGTGCAAATTCACCTAACACTCCCCCCAATCTCACAACTCCTATTAAACAATAGGACAAGAGGTAAAACAAAGCAATAAGGGACCACCTGACACGATGAACAGACCAACATCTCACATATCAGTGCTATCAATGCTAATGTACCTGCCACAAGACATAGGCTGACTGAATGAATGAAAAAAACACAACCCAAGTATCTTTTCTCTTCAGGAAAAACATCTATATCACAAGGATGCACACAGACTCAATGTCAAATGATGGAAAAAAAAATCTTCCACACAAATGAATATCAAAAGAGAGCAGAAATAGCCATTCTCATATCAGATAAAATTGACTTTAAGCCAACAAAGGAGACAAAAGACAAAGAAGGTCATATATAATGGTAAAGGGAGCTATCTAACAGGAAGACATAACAATCCTAAATATATATTTTCTCCAAAAGGGAGCTCCCAGATACATAAAGAAAATTTTGAAATAAACAACACTATTGGATTGCCATGGAAATAAACACCCCACCGTTAGAGCTTGCTGAATTCTCAAGGCAAGAAAATAAATAAACTATGGACTTAAACCAGATTCTAAGACAAATGGACATAACAGACACTTACAGAGGATAATATGCAAAAGTTACAGCATATACGTCCTTCTCAGCAGCACATGGGGCATTCTCCAAAACTGACCTTATTCTCTTTTACTAAGTCAAATACACATAGATCATGAACAACATTGACCTTATTGTAGACCACAGAAAAGGTCTCAACAAATTTAAAAAATTTGAAATCATACCATGCCCCTTCTCTGACCACACCCGAAAAAAAAAAAAAAGAAAGAAATTATAAGAGAAACACTAAAACCTACACAAACTCATGGAAATTAAAAAAAAACCTGTCAAACCTGATGGTGTAGGTTTTAGTGTCAAGAATAAAATTAAGATGGAAATAAAAATGATTCTTTGGACTGAACAACCAAGGGGACACAAGCTATTGAAATCTTTGGGATACAGCCATAGCATTCCTTTGGGCAACAATCTGGATGGAGCTGGAAACCATTCTCTTAAGTGCAGTGTCTCACAAATGCAAGAACAAATACAACATGTGCTTACTATTAAATTGGAACTAACTGATGAGCACACATGTGCACAGAGGGAAGTAAAACTCAGTGGAAACCGACTGGGGGAGGGAGGTGTAGGGGAGGGGCAAAAACCTGCCTAATGGAAACCTGCCTAATGGGAACTTGAACACGATCTGGGGTACAAGCACACCTTTAGCTTGGACACAAGCATTGCAAAAGTTATCCATGTAACCTAAAATATTTGTACCCCCTTAATATTTTGAAATGTTAAAAGCCCAACAATTATAATAAACTATTAGAGCTAAACTGAACATTTAATATGCTAATGGCAAATATTTTACTCATCTTAATTCTATGTCAAAATGGATGTATCAGTTCAGGAAATAAGAGTTATATGGTGATTATGCTCCACTTTTCTGAAGACATGTTTAAGCACTTTAGGTTTCCTATGAATATTTGCAAACATTTAATAGATTCAAACTGTTGGTATTACATTCAAAATAAAGATCCTTAAGCTTTAGTTCCTATGTAAGCAATTAGACTCCATTAACAGAAAACCATGGATTTTTGCTTTAACCTTTGGAACCTTTTTGTGAACATGTATTTAAATATGTAGGCTTGTCATTAAGATAATATTAATATAGAACAAAATTCAAAGGCTAGTTTTTAGTGAATGTTAAATTATACTTTAGGTACTCAATTATCTCATTATGTGGTGCTTTACTTAAGGAAATAAAACATTACAGATTTAAAGATTAGCTTTATAGCAGAGTTATGATAGTAGATACTCATGAATTATATACAAGTGTACATGTATATGCATTTATTTGCGAGGATGTTTTTTAGATTACTCTGTTGATAAACCAAAATTATCGTTTAAATCTTGACTATGGGTTGTTCTAGTTCCAGATTGCTGGATGGTTATAAGAAGGCTATATCTTTTGATATAAGAATGAATTGATACACTTTTATTTTTTCTCCTGGTAATTTTAAAATTAACATCCATCATTTTCCAGAAACTATATTGAGAAAAGGTAAATGAGTATTACAAGAAAATTAATTCATGTATGCCCTAAGAACAATGTTTTAAAAGTATCAGCTTTGAACATTTATAATGAATAAAGCTGATGTAGACATATTTTGGTCCCTATCTTTTGAACAATGCTGCTGATGAATGTGTATGTTTATAATACCAATGAGTGACCAAATTCTCTTCAGGGTGAGCATTCATTCTTTCAACAGACAACTTTTAAAAAACACCTCATTTGTGTATTAACTTAGTTTTATATGTAGCCAAATTGATCTTTTTCTTTATGCTTTTATGCACAGAGGAGCCTTTTCCTCACAGAGCTCAGATAAATATTCCTCTGTATTATTTTCTAAAATTTTAATAGTTGAATTTTTACCTTTAACTTTAATCATAGGAATATGTTATGAAGTGTAAAATTGGGTAATGATACATCTGTAATATTATAAAGTGTAAAGATATATGCACAGTATCTAGCATTGTGCTAGGCTTGTAACTGGTGCTTAGTGCATTTTCTGAATCCACCCTTTTTCTTTTCCCAAAGCCAAGTAGGAAATATATGCAGTCAATGTCCTAGAGGACAAACATCTAACCCCAAAAGGGCCCAGTTCTTGATACTGAGGCATTTGTCAAAGAGCAAAGGAGTAGGATATGCAAATAAATGACTGTAAAATAATATAACTCTGTCTGAGGGAACAAGAGGAACTTTCAAACAAAATAATTCTTAATGATGCTTCCTGAGAGATGAATTGAAGTCTATGAAATGCATAGGAGAGAAATGACTTTTCAGGAAGAAAAAATTTACCTGAGAGAGTTCAGTGTGTTCAGGAACTTCTAGGAAGCGCAGGAGGGTGCTGACATGGTTCACAGGAGGTGGAGAATGGAAGAAAGACCTGGGCCAGGTAGTGAAAGGACAGGCAGCCACGCTGAGGGTCGTGGTCTAGTACTTTCTATCTCTAGTAGTGTGCTGGTACTGTGATTCATTCATACCTTTGATTCTTACATGAGTTATCTAGCACAATTTTTAGAATTTTTTATTTAAAATTTCTTTCCTGTAGTTTTATGTCTAAATCATTAACAATCCACAATACTCCAGACTGGTCTAAAACTAATACAATATCTAACTGCTGGTGATGCTCCAATCATGTGGATTGAAATATTTGCCTGAGTGTCATCATTGATATTTTGACTAGCGATATGCTTTGGAACATGACACAAAAACCATAATGAACTACACTGAGACCATTTTTCTTTATTCACAGGATTTACAAACACATTTGATACCATTAGTATTTACTAAGCATGCTAGGCTAACTATGACCTTTGTCAAAGTAAAGGTAATTTCCTGATGTATTATTTGAGAATATTTAAATATTTGATATCTCATCTCACTTGTTCCCATTTATAGGTGAAATTGGGAAGTCTTCACCTTTAATATGCATCTACTCTGAATAGAGTATGTTTTCATAACCTAGTCTTTGAAGACTGTGTACTTACATATTTGCCTCAAGATAACATATGATTCACTCTTCCAATTGAATCTTCTTAGAGAATGAATTATTAAATTTCATGAGATGCTTTTCTTGGACTCTGAGGATATTCCTGGGAGAATAACTCTGGCATTCAAGTAGGCATGGCTTATACACTGAGTTAAGATGGAGGAAATGGGGAAAGCTGAATATTAAGAAAAGACTCCAGGGTGCCTGGCAGAAAATGCAAGCTGAATGAAAAATTTTGGAAGAAAGAAATGCATGAAACAGAGGACTGGGGTGAGAAGACATTCTAGGGATAGAGTTATTATGGCTACTTGAACTTACTCCAACCCAGCTATTTCTCTCCTTAGGAGGAGAAAGTTTATGAGCATATAAAATTAGATGATACACAATAGAGCCTGATATCATTATGGGGCACCTCTAAATGAGCCCAATATCAGGGAGATAAAATAATTTTATTTCTTATTTGTTGGTAGAGTGATGGTCAGGTCTTAAGCAGGGTAGTGGGCTAGCATCAGTGGTGTGGATAGTCTCCTGAATATTGGACAGGATTGCCCATTTAGGTGCCTGGGAAGGGAGTAGATTGGATGGTTCTGGAAACTTATGACAAAGATAATGTATTCAGTCACCAGAGTGTAGGGGGCACCAGGTGTTTATGAATGGCAGTCTGCAATAATCAATGATGATAAAGCTGCACATTGAACTGACCTGATTTGTGACTGAGGTGTTGGGAACTGATCCTATGAAGGACTCTAAAATAACCGAGAACTGATATGAGAAATATATTCAAGCTTTGAAACCTGTATGGCATATTGATGTTATTTGGTTTTCAGCTCTGTGCTGATGAGGTCCTGAAATATTTGGATTAACACTAACTTGATCATTACCTTCACAGATGTCGATTATAGTTTTCAGTTGATGACTGGGCCAGAAATAAACCAAACTGGATAAATCAGATGAAGTTTATTTGTTGAAAGAAGGGCTTTCCAAGGGCTTTACATCATAGAATGCATAGAAGATAATGTATTTGTTTGATGTCCAGGAGTAAAATAGAGGAGTCTGGGAAGAATGTCTGTATGAGGCTTTATAAAAAATTGTTTTCTTAATGTTATTATAATAGGAGAAATAAACATAAAAAATTAGAAAAGCAAAAATTGCATTTATTTCTGATCAAAATTTTAAGGAAATTGACTTGCTTTCATAAACTTATCACTTTACATAATAACATTTTAATGATGATTTCTTCAATACTTGATAGTTACTATAGATAAGAATTTTACAATTCTTATTTTTCAGCAGTTCAAATTTTTCAAAATTAAACATTTAAAGAATTCTATAGCTTTTTTTCTTTTAAAGTCAAATGTAATGCTAAAATTAAAATGGATTTCAATCCTTATTGTATATTTTCATGTCAAAGATTTCAAAACAACACTTAAGTTCTAACTGCAGAATGTGCATGCATTTTTACTCTGCAACCAGGTTGAATTCCCCTGGATAGCCACAAAGTCGCAAATAGAAGTATTGATATATGAAAAGACAGAAATTAGGTATTCAGGCTTGGAGTGGCAATATCCAACAGTTCCCCCACTCACCTTTAAAATGATCTTTGAGCTGTAT
>CAUYQV010153188.1:0-10070 GCA_963574575.1 Galagoides demidoff
ACAGATTGTTATAATTCAGTGTGCTAAATGTTGCCATGTTGAGTAGTATCAAGTGCTAGTAGTACTTACTGGGTACATGGGATTGGGGGGCAGGGAGAAGTGGGTACCCCATACAGCAGGAGTCCTCAAACTTTTTAAACAGGGGGCCAGTTCACTGTCCCTCAGACCATTGGAGGGCTGGACTGTGGGCCCCAGGACGAGTCGGCTGTTAAGCAGGACAGGCAGCAACAGCAAAAACACCTGGTGGGCCAGATAAATGTCCTAGGCAGGCTACACGTGGCCCGGGCAGTTTGAGGACACCTGTCATACAGCCTCATGCAGCCCAGGGAAGAAGTGGCTCCACAGTGGAGATGCCTTTGAACAATTATCCCAAAGAAGAAAAAGCAGTGCAAGAGCTGAGAGTTGTGGGGGAGTGTGGCATGTTCAGGGGCCTGTACATAGCCTCATATGCCTGGGGTAAATGTTCAGAAGAGGGGTTAGGCATTGAACCTGGGAATGCATACAAGAGCCAGACCACAGAAGACTTTGAAGGGCTGTGTGATAGAGATCTCTCCATGACCTCCAGCCTGAGTACAGTGAGGGCAAAATATTAAATGTCTCACAGTCACAAGCAAACACACATACACACGGAGCACTACTTCTCTGAGCCTGTGCCTGTGAGGAAGGACTCTGTGAACAGGTAGAGGGAAGGAACAAAAAAACAGAGAAACTGGGAAGGAAGTTACAGAGCACCATTTTGAATATTTTGGGTTTGTGGAACAGTTAGGATATCTTGCACAGATCCCCCTATTGGCCATCAGAAATAGGGTCTAAAGCTTAGGGGGGGAGGTCCAAGAGGTCTGGGAGTCATAGGTGGGAGTTGAAACTGCAGCTGCAGATTAAATCCTTGAGAAAATGTATTAAATAAGAAGAGGTGGGGGGTTGAGAGTGGAATCCTGGAGAACACCAACAGCTTGGGGAGAACATCTGGCAAAACAGGTTGAGGGCGAATTGTTTAGAGGTAAAGCTACAAACAGAAGAGTGTGTCAGAAATAACCACAGGGAAGGAGTTCAAGAAAGCATCAGGGTTTAATATCAAGGACTGTGGAATATTTCAGTGAGATGAAGAAAGAAAAATCACATTGCGTTTGATCATTAAGATGTCCTTTGTGACCTCAGAAAAGGCAGTTTCAGGGAAATCGTAAAGGATTCAAGTTGGCAGTCAGGGTAGGAAGGCTCTCCAGCAGTACTTAGGGAGTGATGCAGCGTTCTAGAATAGCTTTCGAAGACGGAGGCTGTTGAGTAGTTTACGTGCAGGAAGGAGGAAGGAGTCTTTGCAAGGTGGAAGAGCTGATGTGATTTTACCACCCAGGTGAAGGGGTGCTGGGAAGACTGAGAGGCCAGAAGTGTGGGCAGACCCGGCCCCTCTCTGGGCATCGGTTCTTACTTTGTACAGCTCAGTGTCAGGTGCCAGAGTCTGCTCTGCTGCTGGCAGATTCGCCACTGGGAGCTCAGGTCCTTCTAAGGAGAAGTCAGCACAGCCCTCAGGGCTGATGAAGAAGACAAAGCCAGTCTCACTCTTGATGTGCTCCCCTAAATTTCCTCCAACCCAGGTGGCGCCTTTCACGTGTCGCGCCACCCAGCCTCCCCACCCGACGCTGTTCTCCCCTGCCACGCCGGTGCTTGCTTCCAACAGTCATTACTGCCGCCTCTCCGCCTGCACAGCTGCGACGCCGCTGCTGCCAGCTCTGTCTGTCGGAGTAAACTGCATTTTCAGAGCTCATCAGCTCACTGAGCTACAACTAAGGGGATATTGGTCAAAATAACAGCTGGCTCTGGCTTGTAGCATCCACTAGCAGAATTTCTGGAATCCAAGCCCCCCTCCCTACGCCCATCCAGTTCTCCTTTCCATTGGCAAAGGACTGAGTTTTCACATCCTCACCAAAACGAAGAGAGTCATCAGAAGTCACAGCACAAAAACTGTCCTTGCTGCTGCTTTGAGGGGTTGTCAGGTCCTGAAGAGATCCTTCAAAACTCCCACCACAGGGGTAGACCTCACCAGCCTAAGGTCCCAGCTCTACTGCGTCCAGAGGACCCTCCCTGCACTGTCCCAGCTCTTTTGTGTGGCCCTAAGCAGAGCTACTCTGCTTCCTCAGTCCCTTAAACAACCTCTGCAATTTGTTTACTCTCTCAGTTTAACAGAGCCCTCTTTCTCTTAGACCTGGGACCACTTCAACTCAGAACTGTGTCCAGAGACGATTTTTTGACAGTATATGGAATCGCTCCCCAAATTTTTATTCCTTCTGGTACTTCAGCACAGTAGCAGGATGAAGCTGATGGATCCGACCTGGCCTCCTCACCTCCACTATACTCTGAGTGAAGTTAAAAAGCAGCCTGTGGGAGATTCCATCATTGCCTCCCCCTCCGTTGTCCCAAGCTCTCCCTCCCACATGTTAACAGGTTTGGAATCCCTCAGCAAGCACCGCGCTGGGAGATCCGCGTTAAACTTGCGTTGATGGCACCTTCGGAGTCCTTAAGTCGGCTGTTCACCACAGTGTCCTCCCCACGGCAGATGGCGGGGCCGCCTGTGATCCTCTGACGGAAGTGAGAAAAGGGAGAGCTCAGTGGGGACAGCCACTTGCCAGTTCTTAAAGCGAGCAGGAGTTCTGCCATCTGCAAGCCATGCTTTGCCTTTTAGCTTCTGAGTGATAGTCCAAGAGTGGATTTTCATCGAAAGCACTGCTCAGCTGAGGAGCAGACTACTCCCAGAATCAATCACCTGGCTCTGTGTTCAGCAGGCTGGTGGTTTGAGTTAGTCAAGACTATTTATCAGGCTGGAATCAGAGCGGTGAGGAGCCAAGGCTAAAACGCAAGACAGAGAGCACTGGCCCCACTGGCAGAACCTTAGAAACTAAAACGGATACATTTTTGCTGCCCTCAAGTTTTGAGAATTAGTGCCAGTTCTTGAAGGAGGTAATTTAGTCACATAGGAAGCATGTCGCCATGGATATTTAAATTAATTTAGCTGTGCATTCAGAATTTTCTGATGTGACTCATTTCTTAAGTTATAAATAATGCTTAGTCTTGAAAGGTGAATGTACTTGCCACAATTTTTAGAACAACAAAAAAAGCAACCTAAAATGTTTTATTTTACAATCCAGTTTTCCTGTAGTACTTTTATGTAGAATAGCTCTTTTTTTTTTTTTCAGATGACATCCTATAGACTCTTTGTGTGTGTATGTTTCAGAGTCTCTGCAGGATTTCATTAATGAAATTAGTCATTATATGGTGGCTTAAACTCTTTTCAAGTTTAAATAAAAGATAATAGGAAATATAAAAAATAGTAACAGGTGAAGTCTCATGGGTAGAACAAAAGTTCGAACTGATCACATGGATCTGGATTAGAATGCAGTCACACCACCTGCTAACTATGTGACCTTCAACTATGCTGTTTGGCCCCATAAACCTCTATTTCTAGTAGGTGAACTGGGAATGAAAATTCCTATCTCTCATAAGATGTTTATGAGGATTTAATGAAAAGCACATCTAGTATCATTCTAGGTCAGATTAGATTGTTTGGTAACTTGTTCTCAACCTTCCTAATGCCGTGACCCTTTAATACAGTCCCTCATGTTGTGGTAACCCCCCAACCATAAAATTATTTTTGTTGCTACTTCATAACTATAATTTTGCTACCATTATGAATTGTAATTTAAATATCTGCTATGCAGGACACCCCCAAAGGGGTCGCAACCTACAGGTTGAGAACCACTGTTCTAGGTCATAATGGTTCTCTTACCCCCTCCTTGCTAGGATGATGGATTTATTGCATGTCTTCCTTCTGTTAGCTAAGCCTCCTTTATTAGCGCATTATCCCTGCAATTTAATAAATCAGTTCATTAAACGAATATACTTTAAATAGCAAAGATTAAGTGGTGCTTTATATTTGGTTATTTTCCCAGCCTTGTTATTCTAACCAAAAGTAATTAGGAGCAGGAGGAAGTAAAAAAAAATATGTTTTAAAAATAAATAACACCATCTAGTATTCCTTACTCCAAATGTGAGCGATGGTTGCAATACCGATGGTGATGCAGCATAACAATATCACAACAGGTATATTTCCAAACAATAATTTCACGCATGGTTTCATTTCATCCTCACAACAACTTTATGAGGCAGGTACTATTATCATTTGTTATTTTGTAGATGGGGAAGTTAAGGAGAACATTTAAGTAACTTTCCCTTTACGATTCAAGTGCTAGGTGGCAATGTTAGAATCCCAGCTTGATTGTGTTCCTTCCAAATCCATGTGCTTCAACCATGTCACTTTCCATCTTCAGCATGTTACAGTTGATTCGAACTTGAGCTAAGGCAGTTTAACCTCCGTCTGCTAGTCTTAACATGTGTTAGTATCTGCACAAGCACAGCCCAAATAGTTACCTGTGAGAGAGAACAAGGGCAGGTCTTCTAAGCCCTGCTTCTGCACCTTGCAAGCTGGCCATCTCTAGGCCAATGATGTACCCACTCGGAAGCTACATTTCCTAATGCGTAAAGTAGCAATTATGGTTCTTCTCTGCTTACTTGAAAAAGAGGTGGGGAGTTACAAAGACTGTGAATGTCCTCCAGCCAAAACCACCAGGAACATATCTGTAATACTGAACAGGTTGGTTCATTACTCATCGCAGTGAGAGAGAGTGACACCATAGGGGATACGGGGCATTTCAGTAAGACTGTGAAAAAGGAAGTATTATAAGATGTGGTCTTTGGTTGGGTGATTTGGGAGAGGGTCTGATGAAGCAAGAGTTCACGGTGAATTGTCAGGGACAATGCTATGATTGAATGTCTTCTTATGGGTAGAGAGGGCAGACAAGAGTGAGACTAAAGCTATAAAGGGTAAAGAAGTAGCAATCATTCAGATTAGTCAGGAGAAGGGATTGTTTGGTAACTTGTGGTCTGCACAATGGCTCTGTTTTTGCCTTTGCATAGACAGAAATTATAAAAGGGCATTGTTTTGTCTTATTCCATCGGGGTCTTAAAATAAGTTTGCCTGGTGTTAATGTTCTCTGAGAGTGAATGTGCCCAATGGGAGAACAGTTTCATGTGAGTTCCCTAGCCAGCTTCTAACAACACGAAGGCCTCAGGGATAGTCAGGCCAGCTTCTGGATATCTGGGCTGCTTTTCTCTTCCTCAAAACCAAATAAAACAATGAAAGAAATGAAGACCCAGTGGCACAGTTTCTGGCTTGCATTAAAATTAGGAGAGTCTTCCTTTCTCCTTCTGGGTTTTCATACCAATTTAGGGGAACTAGGAATATTCTCTCAAAAAGAGGACAAGTCCTGACCCAGAGGGCTCAGCAGAGAGCTGAAGCTCCTTCCTTAGTCTTTCTTCTTTTGTTTTCTTCCTCTAGGTCGGACTCATCTCAGGTACAGTCTTCGTGATTCTTGGATTGACTGTTCTGGCAGTGGGCTTTCTTGTGCCCCCCAAAATTGAAGCGTTTGGTGAAGCTGATTTTATGGTGGTCGACACCCATGCCATCCAGTTTAACAGTGCCCTTGACATGTACAAGCTGGCAGGAGCTGTTCTCTTCTGTATCGGGGGCACAGCCACGGCAGGGTGCCTGCTGATGTCCGTGTTTGCAAAAAGCTACTCCAAAGAAGAAAAATTCCTTCAGCAGAAGTTTAAAGAGCGGATTGCAGACATCAAGGCCCACATCCAGCCCATTACTAAAGCTCCAGGCCCCGGGGAAACAAAGATTCCAGTCACCTTGTCCAGGGTTCAAAATGTCCAGCCTCTAGCAGCAACCTGAGCGTTTCCCACCCCGTCCTCCCTGTCTGATTTACACACATGGTTGAATGGAGCAGGCCAGGTTTTGAGATGACGAGGATTTGGCGTGGCCTGCCCCAGGGGCGTGTTCCGCAGTGGGCAGCATAAGGGGCGAGCTTTCACTCGCTCAGTTCAGGTGGCTCTGTTGAAAGGCTGATGCCGTGTGTCAACCGTGCACACACATCCAGCTGCTCACAGGGGTGTGTCTGCGTGCCCAGCAGGAGCCTTCCGCAACACCTCTTTCATGTCTTGTGACTTTGTGTTATTTTCTGTGTTATTTGGGAGTGCTGAACAGTTTAGACCAGCCCACCAGTGACTAACGTGGACCATTTTATTTTCTAATATTGGTTTTTCTAATCTTTCCTGCGTGGTGCTGTCTTTCATTCCTGTCTCACTATGTGTAAGACATTGTCATGTGTGTTCACGGAAACATGGAATTCTCTGAGTTTGACCCCAATATCAGTCTTTGAAATGTATCTTAACATGAGGTTCCTGAGATTAGAGAAAAGTTATCAGCACTCTCCACCAATCTCTGTTTTTTCCAGGTTTTCTTTATAAAGCTAAAATTGCCAACTTTAGAATCTTGGCAAAGAAATGAATATTAGGAGCCTTTATTTACACAGTGTCCAAAAGCATCGTGTTAGAAACCAGGAATTTTGAATTCCTTCTAACAACTAGCTGAATGATGTCAGAGCAATCCTGGGCCTCACTTTCACCATCAGTATAATGAGAGTGCCGGACTGCAGTGTCTGAGGACCCTCCCTGTTCAAATATCTGAGATGCCTTTTTTGCCACGTGTCATCAAGTATCTCCCCCATGGATGTTTAATGATATTTTTGTGGCTCTCATCACTTCTGAAATTTGTGGCTGATTTCAGAATTAGACTCCTGGAAAGTCACCAAGTCAGCAGGCTTCATACTACCTACGGTTAAATAGCGAACCCCAGCAGTTTATATAAAGCCGTCGTATTTTTTATAAAGACAAAAGTAAGCCATCTTCAAATAAGAAATCCCTGGGCAGATATTAACCTTAAAAAGGGTTTTCATTGTCAAATAAGATGTTTTATTCCCCAGCAAGATGTTCGTCTCATCCCGTGCACCTTTATTTAATCTGTGGATTTAAATTAGACTGAGGAAAACGAAAAATGTGACCCTGGTATTCTCTCAGAATTGTGCCACTTTAGAGTTCTGTCTTTTTTTTTTTTTCCTTCCTACTGGATAAATAAAATATGTGAACGAGCAGAACCTGAATTGCATTGTCATTCCTTCAGTGTGGTTATTTTCTCTTCAACATGTAATTTTCCATTCTGGGGCTGAATGAGCTCTGATATTTCCCTGGCTAAATGGGAGAATAAATGAAGCAATTAGCGCTCTTTGTGCACAGTGTTTATTTTGCGCAGTACAGCATAAAACACGGGCAGACTGGCATCCTCGGCAAGGATCAGTGGCCAGATTGTCGAAAAATGTTTCCGTTTCCTCAGGTTCTCCACCTTCCTGTGGAAATACCATTTGAATTTGATCCTTTGAAGACTTATGCAAGCCCTAAAGCTTCTGTCCCAGGCAGCCCTATTTGAAGCTTTCAGTGCTGGCTTCAATCTTGTGGTACCAATGAATCTTTAAGGATGAAACTTGACTTGTAAAAGCCTCCCGAATGAAAAATAATGGTTTGGGGGGCTTGAGAACGTTGGGCAAAGGCAAGAGAAGAGACATTAAAAAAAAAAAAAAAAGCCTCATTCTTCAGATGAAGTCCTGAAAGAAGCCAAGGCAAAGTAGGGGCTGAAAGGAGTCCAGCCCACATGGCCTTCCACCCAGGCCTTGTGGAGGTGGCCGCAGGTCAGGACCCTCCCCCCCCCGCCCCCCCCCGCCCCAGACCACAAGGCAAGGATTGGGAGTTATTGCAGCAAAACAGAGGAAGAAGTTCTGAGTGGTATGGGAAATACAGTCTGATCTTTAGAATGAACACAGGCCATTAATCAGAGGGTGGGAAGCTGTGACTAAAGATTTTTTAAAGCTATTTTTGGGTCTAGGTTGGGCAGACATCCCAATGTTATGGCAAGCAAGAATGGTCTTAGAGCTCAGTCCCAATCCTTGGGACTAACCAATCCTTCCCTTTAGTCTTGAAGCATCTAAAACAAAGTGAACCACACATCTATAACCCATGACAGAGTAGAGAAGGTGCTGATACTGCAGCTGGAGATACTCAGAACAGAATTCTGTCCTGGAGGCCATACACACTTGGAATTGAAAGAAACCTTGGGGAATATGGGCCCACCCCATGAAGACGTTCCCCCACCCCTCATCAACACTCCTCCAGCAACCTCCATTTGCAAGGGAACTTCCAGTGACTGCATGTCTGCTGTCTCACAGGACAAGCCACTGCATCTTATGGTAGCTCTATAGGGTTAGAAATCTCTTGCTCATGTCTCTCCAAAATCTTTCTAAACCATCCACACACTGGACAAGATTTCATAGTTTGAAGTTTTCTAGTAGTCGAGCCCTCTTAACCCCTCCCCTCACCCTGAACTACATATCTACAATCCTGTCACTTCCACAGAGAGATATTTCTGTCTGTTTCTACTATCCCTGATTTGTGCATACCACCTATTAAGTGGGGCCTCTAGAAGTTTTAAAAATTATGTATGTTAAAGAATCCCTAACTTCATTAAGTCATGTTACTTAGTACACAGACAGTACCTCAAACCAGAATGCAATGGGGGCGGCTGTGGAAGCAGCTACTTCATGGCTTCCGAGCCTCCTTGGATCTGCCCAGCTCTTTTGGTTTTATTTCAGTACAAGCCCCGGAACCCTGCACTCTAGTGACACAGTCATATCCAACCATTCCCTCTCTCTAAATGTGGCTGCCCTTTCCATGCCACTGTGCCTTCTCCCACAGTGCTTATCTCCCCTGTAGTAACCATCTGCCTGTCCTCTGGCTATGAACTTGCCATTGAAGGCCACATCAAGAAATAATAGCAATAAGAACACAAGCTAACATGTACTGAGTGAAAGGTGTCATTGAAGCATTTTACACATAGTGATTCATTTAACCGTCAAAAACCCCTTAGTGGTCAGGACTACTACAGTATGCCCATTTCACAGGGGAGGGGAGCCAGCAAAAAAAGCAGAACTTGTCCACAGATAGCTAATCAGTGACACAGTGACAGGGCAAGATTCCATTTCAAGCAGCCTGGCTCCAGAAGCTGCTTTCAGGCAATATACTCTTCTGCCTCTAGATATGCCACCTCCTCTCTGTAGCTCCCCAACCCCTGCCCCAGCTCTCTCTCTCTCTCTCAGGTTCAGACTTAATCTCTTCTTTCTCAATATATCCAGCACTTTGGGGAACCACATTCTACCCTGACTGAAAACAAAGGGAAAACAAACAGGGCCATGAAAGTTCTTGATACCTACTATGTGTGTGTGTGCACGCGCGCACATGTGTACAGGCAAAAAGTAATGGATTTTCTGGGGAAGATTAAAACTTAGAGTATGGATATGAGGTCTCCAGAGCAAAGCTCTCTCAGCGTAGCCATGAGCTGGGGCAGGCCTGTCTAATGGCTGCTCACAGTACCTATATCTGAAAGCAAAATCCACCAGCCAAGGAGGGCACCAAGCTGCCAATCAGACGTACCGTTCCATCAGAACGGTGTGAACGTTCCATCAGAACGTGTGCTCCAGTACAGTTCCAGACGTACTGTTTCAAGCAGCCCTGAATCAGCAACCTGCTCTTTCATCCACAGATATGAAACTACAACTAGAATCATCAGACATCTGAGGAAGACCAACGCTTTGAAAGAAGATATGCATAAGGGTTAACAGACTCAGTGGGAAATCTAAGTATTTTAGAAATCACAGGCGAACTGAAAAAAGAATTGCATTAGTCTTCAGGAAGAAATGATATCAATAAGATAAAAATGGAATATTATGAAAAAGAACATCGAATGCCTTAAAACAAATTACTAAAAAGAATAGATTGAAATCACTTCATAGAAAGTAAAATTAACCCACTCCATTTTTTAAAAAATGAAAAATAGAAACAAAAGGTAAAGACACATAGATTCAATCAAGAAGGAAAGAATAATCAATAAATAATGGGAAATTCTTTCTCAGTAAGTCTCGGAAAGTAGCGTCCTTCCAAGTATTGGTCAATTTCTTTCAGATTTTCATATTTCCAAGACTAAAGTTTTTTGTAGTATTCATTAAGGATTCTTTGAATTTCTGAAGTGTTGTTATTTCACCTTTGTCATTTTTGTTGATGATATTAGGGACTTT
>CAUYQV010153189.1:0-19783 GCA_963574575.1 Galagoides demidoff
ATGAGGCCCTGACCCCCAATACCAAAGGAGAGGGGATTGGAGCAGAGATGTCTATATAAATGTTGGTCTCTCAGTTTAAAAAGTAAACTAGTAAAATCTTCTTATGCATATAAGGTGATGCCATGGATGTTATTTCCCTGGCCTGTGTTATTGATACTGATTGTCAGGGAAGTCTCCTCAGCATTTGTAACAATGAGAAGACTTTCACACAGATCTGGATTTTCTCTTAAGCCACCAAGAATTTCTAAAGTGAATTATTCACATCGACAATGGTCATGGCAAAGGATACTACTGTGGTATCTAATAAAAACTAAAACCACTAGAAAGAGAAATCCAGGACCCAAGTTCATTAGATTCTTTCATAAAAATGACTACCTAACATGAGCTCACAATTAAAAATTACAAAATACTTAAGAAAAATAATCTATCGTGAGCAAGAACGAACAGACAGAAAAGCATATAAGTTACTTAAAAGTTCATAAAATAAAACAATCATATAGATTAAAAATAAAATCAGTATGCTTAGGGTGGTGCCTGTGGCTCAAAAGGGTAGGGTGCCAGCCCCATATGCCAGAGGTGGCAGGCTCAAACCCAGCCCCGGCCAAAAAAAAAATCAGTATCTTTAAATTTTTAAAGTTCCAATATGAATAATATTTTAGGTACAGGAAAAGAACAAGACAATATCAAAACAAAATGCAGATTTAAGTTGGAAAGGAAACACATTTCATTAATGTAATGAAATAAAAAAATAGCCAATTAAATGAAACATCTAATGAATAGTTTAATCACACATTACTTACATCTGAAGAGAGAATTTGTAACCAGGAATTTAAATGTGACCAAATAACTTTGCTTGTGGTAAAAGAACTTAAAAAAATGAAAAACACAAGTGAGGTTAAGAGATCATCATTAGACAGATAATCCATCATAAAATTAATAGGAGTTTTGACACAGGAAGGAGAGAGAATGAAGAGAGGCAATAATTGCAATGGAGGAATGGCCTGAAAAGGGTTAAAAACATTTTCTGTCTCTCTCAAACCTCCTCCACTCTTTTTGAGAATTAACACCTGCATCACCACTTCTGGCTAGTAGTCTGAGGGGAAGGGGAGTGTCCTTTGTTCCACAGGGAATAGCTCAAGAGAATTGTCCCAATGGAGCTCATGATTGTCTTAGCTGAAGATAGGATCAATCAGAACCATATAATTGAAGAACAATAGCTTAAAGCTGAAGACCTCCCCTTTAAAAGCTCTGTGTTTCTGCTCAGAGGCAGGATTTTGGTACCTTAAGACAGAAGTCTGACAACCTCCTCATTTGCTGGCAAATTAATAAACTTTTCTTTACTTCTCCTCAAACCACTAGTTCTTGTTCTTCTGATGCAGATTTGGGGACCTTTAGATAACACAGTTACAGAGATGTTTTATGGCTATGACATCGTTGGAATAATGAAAGACATGAATCTACAGACTCAGAGTATGAGTTTAGCGAAGGAAAGATAAAAACACCTAAATTTTTATGAAAACTGCAAAACTGTAAAAACACAGAAAAGATGATAAGGGCAACAGAGAGAAAAGGGAAATTTACTAGAAAGGAATAATGATTGTCAAACAATATCAGATTTTGAAAGACCCCTGATATTTTTAAAGAAATATCAAACAATATCCAATATAAAGTTAGTTTATAAACAATTTATTTCAATTCTCAACCTGCAGAGGACATTTATCCGGCCGGCCGAGTGATTTTGCCGCTGCTGCCTGTCCTGCTTAGCAGCTGACTCATCCCCAGGCCCGCAGTCCAGCCCTCCAATGGTCTGACGGACAGTGAACTGGCCCCTTGTTTAAAAAGTTTGAGGATCTCTGTAATTCTCAGTAATCCATACAAGTCATATGTGGAAATGATATTAATCTCCCCTTTGTACCTAGGTTCATTGTTCAAAATTTTGTTCACATGGTAAATTTAGTCTTAAGAATATATGGGCAGCACTTCTGGCTCAAAAGAGTAAGGTGCCAGCCCCATATACCAGAGGTGGAGGGTTCAAATCTGGCCCCGGCCAAAAACTGCAATATATATATATCCCTGCCTCTGGAATCAGGTGTCCAGGATTCTAATGCTGATTTCTTCTGCTACAAACTTGATGGTACTGGGGCTTACCCCAAAGTATGGTGCTTTGTTACCCTGAGCACTTTTGAGTTAAAGAAAATTAAAAGGTCTTAGAAGCTGCCTCAGGACCAAAGACTTTCTAACCTTCTCTTGTTTTTTCCCTCCTAACATTAAGTAGGGCTTTCTCTGGAAGTTCCCTTATCTGAATAAGAAAACATCTTCCAAAGTAAATGTAATTATCTTAAGACTCCCTCCCCAGGAATCTCATCAAATAACCAGGAAAGATCAACAATTGAGAAGAGAAAAAACCAAAAGAAATTAGAAATAATTTAACCCCAAATATGGCATTTTGATATGCTGGACTGGCCAGAGAAGCCTCATAGGCTTTCTGACCTCCCTCACCACCACCATTCTCTCTCCCCAAATTGTTGAATTTTCTTTATTTGTCTGAAATCCAGACCCAATTAGTAGAACAATTGGTTTTCTCTCTTTCCCTGTAAGACCAGGAAGGTAACCATACCTCAACAGACTTTTTAAGAAGATCACCTCCTGTCTCTCAGACTCATTTAAATTCCAAAGCAGGCTTGGCACCTGTGGCTCAAGTGGGTAAGGCACCAGCCACATATACCTAAGGTGGCGGGTTTGAATCCAGCCCGGGCTGCCAAAAAACAATGACAGCTGCAACTAAAAAATAGCTGGGGATTGTGGTGGGTGCCTATGGTCCCAGCTACTTGGGAGGCTGAGACAGGAGACTCGCTTGAGCCCAGGAGTTGGAGGTTGCTGTGAGCTGTGATGTCACAGCACTCTACCCAGAGGGACAGCTTGAGGCTCTGTCTCAAAAAAAATAAAATAAAATAAATTCCAAAGCAAATTATTTTCCAGTTAATATTTGTTTCCAGTCATTCATCCTCCCTAGTAATACTTTACTGTCCCTGAACACAATGCCTCTTTTCCCTCCTCCCATAAGCCACTTTAGCAGCCAGGCATATAAGCTTCTGAACCCTGCTGGGGAGTTGAACCTTCATTCTGAAGGTTCCCATGTATATGTGTTAAGTAAGTCTGTATCTTCTACCTCCTATCCATCAATCTGACTCAAGTCGGTGATGCGAGACCAGAGCCTTCGCTCTCAACAAGAATGAAAGTCATCACATGGAGAGAGACTTTTTTCATCTCTTCTGAGAGCAGCTCTCAGAGATTATCTGGGAGGCTTTCTATGCATAGTAAGACAACCTTTGTTCACAAAGAAGTCTCATCCCTCACCTTCCTGGCATTTGTTTTCACCTCAGCAGAGAAACTCTGTCCCAAGCTATTGTCTGTTCTTCGGTCCCACTCAGTTTCCAAAGAAAACATTTACAAAGTATTGTCTGTGCTTTGAGCCCATTTAAACTCTCAAAAAAATCATTTACCACACCTTCAAATTGCCTACATTTTCCACTTTCCTCTCTCCTATGAAGAGGGTATTTAAGCCCCAACCATATGGCTCCTTTCTTTGGGTTGCATATTCTGTGTGGTTCCTGTGAACATAAGTAAATCTGTATGCCTTTGCTCCTATTAATATGTGTGTCCATTGTCACTGCAACTCAGCAAATCTTCAGAGGGCAGAGGGCTGTCTTTTTTACCCCTACAATGACCTTGAGCAAGTTATTTAATCTCTATTCCATTCCTTTTCTTTACAAAAATGGCAGCAGAAATAAATTATTATAATGTGTTGCATTTTAACTGAAATGATACATGTAAAGTGGTCAAAACAGTGCCTGAGACACAGGAAATTCTCAATAGACATCAGCCATTGTTATTATCATTAACACAGTTCACTTGATCTTCCCAGTAGCACTGTAATACAGTGAAGACTGTATTTGTTTCCACTTTCCAAGGAAAATTATTATTTGATATTATGTGATACTTAACAGCTCATCCAGAATCACATTTTGACTTTTTAGAACCAGGACCAGAATTCACGTGTCCTACATTGAGCTCCTTTTTAAATTATTGCGCTTCTAAAAATATTTTTCAATAAAGGATTTATCCTGGGCCCTGCACTGGTCTCAATCTTTCAGAACTTCAAACATTCTCTTTGTATTTACTCGTCTGTTGGAAGGAGTTCACAGATCTTCTTAATACACCCTGACTTTTTAATTTTTACTGTTTCCAGCCTGTACACATCAATGTCAGTTGGGACCTGCATTCATCTCTGCAAAACTGTGTGTGTGAGGGAGGCCGGAAAAAAGTCGTTTTTCAAGTTGAGCCCATTGCCTCCCTCAACAAAATCAGGGTTACCTTATAAGAAAGAAGGAAATAATTGATTACTGGTTTGAAAAACACTATGACACCTATGAGGTATGGCCTGAGAAACAGATGGCATCTTTAGAAAGAAGGAGGCAGCCAAGAGAATGCAAGAAGCAGCTCAGAGTCTGTGGCCCTACACCTACTCTGTAAGGTCCTATGGAAGTGGGCACGGGCTGACCTCTCTGGCTGGGAGGGCTCCACATATTCCCTTACTGTCTATAGGGTTTCAGGTTCCTGAGAATGCCATGCTTTCCCTTTTACAGACCCTCTGCCTGGAACTGCCCCCAGCCTCCTCCGCACTCACACATGTACACACACATACATTTCCATTATCATATCATACACACATATTTTTCCAGACTATCTTAAATGTGCAATTAGACCCTGGGGATTCTTCCCTGTCCCCCAAACCATGGGGGACATCTGCCTCTGAGATCTGGGGGTGCTTTCTTTTTTTTTAATTGTGACAGAGTCTCACTTTGTCACACTCGGTAGACTGTTGTGGCATGATAGCTCACAGCAACCTCAAACACCAGGGCTCAAGCAATTCTCTTGCCTTAGCCTCCCTAGTAGCAGGGCATTCGCCACAGTGCCCAGCTATTTTTGTTGTTGTTGTTGTTTGTTTGTTGTTTAGCAGGCTTGGGCCAGGTTTGAACCAATCAGCCCTGGAGCATGTGGCTGGTGCCGTACTCACTGAGGTACAGATGCTGTCTGTGAGGGCTTTGTGCACAACCCTACTATAACACCTATGCTACTATACTGTAGCATGTGTCTGGGAACGTGGCCAGCTAGCCTCTCCCTCACTCCCCACTGTTAGCACCTTGAAGACGGGACTTCCTTCCATTTTTACCTTATCAGGTTTGCATTTTCATCATTTTTTTTCACCAGTATTTGCACAGTATCTTGCATCTAACCGAGGAGCAGTAACCTTTTGTGGAAAATGGAACTAACAAATTCTACTCTGAGCAAATCAGGAGTTTATAAAAAAAAAGTAGTGTAGACAGGCAGTAAAAATAGCTATAACCCACTGAGGATTTACAAAATATGAGGCATTCTGGGTTTAGTGCCTAACAGGGATTATTTTCTTTTATTTTTCTGATAATCTATGACACACATATAATTATCAGGGTCATTTTGCAGATGAGGAAAGTGAGGCTCAGAGAGGTTATTCGTCCAAGGTTATAGAGCTAATAAAACAGTAAGCAGGGATTTGACCCCTGGGCATGTCTACTCCGCAAACTGAATCCTTAATTACCCCGATATGCGGCTGAAACTCAGGACTCAGCCCCTTTGGCTGGATACCCTGAGGGGGTGTGCAGGGTGAAGCTCCAGAGCACAGAACAGCTGTTGGGAGCCGAGTCTGCTGCCTCAGCGAAGGACATTTTATCTTGTCTGAAGAGAGAGTGAAAAGATAGAAATGGAGGGCGAGGGGGGCTTTATTGTAGAAAAGAGAGGAAACAAGATGACAAGTGAAATAAACTAAGGATCCCACATCAGAGCAACCACAGAGCCAATCTAAGACAGGCATTTTATCTATCAACACCAGTCTGACAACCAGCTAATTAAAGATCTCTGGGGAGAAAGTTCCTATCTTGACTCACAAGGGCGAGTGCTGAGTTCTGAAGCCTGTTCTCCACATGGAGTTCAGCGAGGCTAGCTTCCCAGATGGCCTGATAATCCCTGCAGCAGGCTTAACACCCAAGTCCCACTGGAAAAGAGGCAAAGGCAGCCAATACACAAAGCAAGCTTAGCATAATTAGAATAGTAAAGCCTTACATTCACCGGGCACTTGCAATCAGTCTCAAGCAACTGAGTGGTTTTCATTTAATCCTCCAAAAGAATCTAATGGGATGGATAATATCCCCATTTTACAAATATGGGACCAAGGGGCAGCAATTGTACCTGCTATTGGCCTCCTGTTTCTTAGCTCCAAGCCCATCCTTCTTCACTTTACACTCTCTATTTTCTACTCAGCTGGGACTCTGCAAACTGCATGACCCAGGCTCCTTAATCAGCTAGCTTCCTACTAGGTTCCGCAAGCAGAAGGCAGAAAATGAAGAACAGACAGGCAAAAGAGAGAAACAGAATCTCTTCTCTGTTTCCTTGTCCCTGCCAGCATCACCCCTGCAGCTACAGTTGTCTCCAGCCTCCAGCTTCGTCAAGCACTTCCACTCCCAGTTTTGCTACACACCCCAGAAGGATCAGGAGTGGGTACAGATCCCCCACAGCACTGATCCCGGTCTGGCACTGCTCCTGCAGGACAGCGATCTCCTCTCCTTGTTCACTCAGCCTTGAGTAGATGCGGCTTCCTCTGCCTATAATCTCTAGATCAACCTCTATGTTCCCTTTTGCTCTTTTAATTTCTAACATGTGTATAATCAATTCTATATATTAAATTCCATCTCTCTGAAATATCTAGTAGGATGTCTGTTATTATAAATGAACCTAAGCTGATACAGAGATGTTGATTATCTTGTCCAGCGTCACCCGGTCAGTAAGCAGCATGACCATTACCAAACCCAAGTTTTCCATAGAAGGTTTTGTTTTGTTTTGTTTTCACTCTGTTGCCCAGGCTAGAGTGCCACAGTGCCATCAGAGCTCTGTGGCTCAGACTGTAACCTCAAATCCCTAGGTTCAAGACATTCTCTTGTCTCAGCCTCTTAAGCAGTTGAGATTGCAGGCATTCACCATGACTAATATTCACACCTGGCTAATATTTTATCTTTTCTTTTGTAGAAAGAGAATTTCGCTATGGCCCAGAATGGTCTTGAACTCCTGGCCTCAAGTGATCCTCCCACCTCAGTCTCCCAAAGTACTAAGATTACAGGAGTGAGCCACCATGAGAAGCCTCCACAGAAGTTTAAATGGGCAGCTTCATCGGCTGTGGGGAGCTAGGGCCACAATCAATACACATTTGTTGAAATGAAGCAATTTCTTAGTGTTTACATCATAGTTTTATTAAAAATAAAACGTATGTGTCTAATGCATCAGAGTTTACAGAGAATTTTATAGTCATTATTTTATATAATTCAGAGAGGAAATATATTATAGGTAAGGATATAACTTGAAATCAGATAGTCCTTATTTTTATCTCACTTCTGCCATATAATAGTCATATGATGTTTGGCAAGTTACTGCACCTTGTTAAAACTTAGTTTTTCTACCTATGAAATATGGTTACTATAACTACCTCCTCATAGAGCAGTTGTAATAATTTAACATAATGTAATGTGATAGACAACATAATATAATAAAATAGCAAGAATTATGTAGGGTCTGAGATTCTGTGCTATTTACAGTCTAACAAATTAGTCTCTTACTAGTTAATGGATGCTGGCAGAAAACAAGAGACTTCCGAGTTAGAGATAAATGACTTGATTACTCATGACAGAAGCATGAGCCAGAGTTTTATGCTAGTTTTCATTGGTTTTTCATGCCTCCCAAGCCTCACAGGGATGATGTAAAAGGTTTGCTATGATTTAGATGTGTCTCCTACAAAGTTTGTGTTGCAAATTTAATTCCCAATGCAACAGTGTTGGGGGTTGGGACTAATGGGAAATGTTGAAGTCATGAAGGCTTCAACATTATGGATGGATTAACGCCAATTATAAAAGGAATTGAGGCTGTGAATTTGATCTCCTGCTCACTCCCACCTCTTTTGCCCTTCTGCCTTCCACCATGGGATGATGCAGCACAAACGTTCATAAGTGCCATGCTCTTGGACTTCCCAGCCTCAAGAATTGTGAGCCAAAAAAATTTCTGTTCATTATAAATTACCCACTCTCAGGTATTTGCTCATCATGGTACGAAGCAAACTAAGTTAGGGTTCATCTTGGATGCCATTCCACACAGTGGACTGATTGTGTTATAAAAAAATAACTTTGATCTTGGGGGGTGTGCTACTTTTATAGTAAGCCCCAGCAAGACTACTCTTTGGGGGAAACAGTACCTCATCTCTTACTGAAAACAGAACCCTGAGAAATAATCCAAATGAAGACCAGTTCAGGGTCTTCCATTTTTTGTTATAACTGGCAAGGATACTTAAAACCCATGGTGGATTGCCTCTCCCAGCATATTTTACCAAGAACTTAGTAATTATATAGCAAATGGTAGCTATCATTATAATCTCACAAAACTCAATCATGAAAGAATACTTTCCTCAATTTAAAGATGAGAAAACTGGCTCAAGGAAGTGAAATGACATTTACCCTTTGGGGAAGTAGTAGATTTTGGTTCACATATCAGAAAGTATAACCTCAAATCCTACACCCATTCCTCTTGTATCACATTACATATTCACAGGGATTAGTGGCATACACCATCAGCTCAGACTAAATAATTTGTGGAGCTCAGTGCCTATATTTCTAGATTTCTTGAACTTTAGAACCACAGAGGCCCTAAATATAATCTATTCTAGTGGATTCCAAACTGTGTTCACCAGGGATCTCATTTTCTATTCAGCTTCCTCAGAGGTTACCAGTGGATGAAGGTGGGTACATAAAGGGAAACCTGGAGAAGGCTCTATCCCAAAAGTTCTACTTTTATTGGGACTATGCATAAAACTACTTCTGATTTTTTTTAATGGAAGGGGTGCTAGAAAATCTCTTAATTAACTGAATAAAATTTATGTTTTAAAAGTGGAGAAACTAAGGCCCCAAAAGGTGAAGAGATCTGACCAAATTTACACATAGAATAAAAAACCATGTCTTATCCTTACTCTCCTGGCTTTCAGGCAAAACTTCTTTCCACTAGGCAAAAGGTGACCACAACAAGTATAAGAGCTGTTATATAATGAGAGATACTTCTAAAAGCAAACAGTACCAAGTCACTACCAGGAAGCCATGCACTTGGAGTTGCCTGGTCAGACATGACAATGACCCCCTACTGGCTAACATAACTCTGGGTCTGAAGTCAGAAAGGCTTGGTGTGACTCCCTGATACACTGTGTAATGAGATGACTGATGTCCACACATTCACTATTTCATTCAAATGTTTACTCAGGATCTGTATATGCTAGGCACCATGCTAATACTCAGTTGTGCTACTGTGAAAAAGATGGACTTGGAATGAAGTAATGAGACTTTCTTTTTCTTTTTTTTGAGACAGTCTCACTATGTCACTCTCGGTAGAGTACTGTGGTGTCACAGCAGCTCATAGCAGCAACCTCCAACTCTTGGGCTTAAGCAATTCTCTTGCCTCAGCCTCCCAAGTAGCTGGGACTACAGGTGCCCGCCACAACACCCAGTTATTTTGTTGTTGTTGTTGTTGTTGTCGTTGCAGTTGTCAATATTGTTCAGCAGGCCCAGGAGGTCTTGAACCTGCCAGCCTCGGTGTATGTGGCTGGTGCCCTACTCACTGAGCTACTGGCACTGAGCCTAATGAGATCATTCATTCATTCACTGAACAATATGTATTGAGCATCTATGATGAGTCAACCCTGTGTTAGATGTTAAGCGTGCTGCAGGCAAAGGGATCCCAAGCTAGCAGGAAAAGAGGTTATTTATAATACAGAATAATAAGTACCAAAAAGAGGTACATCCAAAAGCACACAGGTGTTTCAGGACCCAAAGAAAGAAGAAAGAAGAAGCTGAGAAACAAGAAGAAGCTGAGATCTCAATGAGATAGAGTTAAGAATAGCCCAGTTACCACACTTGTTAAATGGGAATGCTATCTTCCCCTCAAGGATACCTAATGGTCCAATGAGCAATTCATGTGAAGGGTCCAATCTGGCTAATAGGAGCAGTATTGCATGGTATTTTGTGTCTCTTATCTTCATGAACGCAAAAGTGCTCTTCCAGCACCTTACATCTGTGTGTCAGTGTCTATCTGCCTGTGGCTGATGACCTATGAAATCAGCACCCCACATAGAAGAACTATCTGTCTCCAGCCTCATTAGCACCAGGATCCCAGCAAGTAACCAGGCCCAGACACTGGCCTTGGAAAGGAGCCCACACTGCTGGCCACTTCATTCGGGAATTTCACCCTGCGGCAAAGACTGCACCAAACACAATTTTTTCTCCTTAAGTAGTTTCCTCCCTCATTGTCCTCCCCCTCACCAAGTGATTTATGTCTCATTGAGGGCCTCTCCCTTCATAGTCCATCTGGCCTTCCTGCCTCAGCCTGCAGGGAGGGTGTAATCCTGTGTTTGCAGCCTTACAGATGGTTTCTATGGAAATTATGACAATATTACAGCTATTGTGGAGCCACATCACTGCTGATTGAATGAGGAGACAGGACTTGAAAGGGGAAATTTGGAATTAAATATCAACAACCAAAGTCCTTAGAGACAATGACTAGTTTTCATGGAGTTATCCCTGTCAACAGTAACAAACAATAACAAACCTGTATTGTTCTTGTCCTTAATGATAGAGAGAAAGCTTATTTCTCAAATCCTCTGTGGAAACGACACATTGCAGACAGAATCAGACCCCAGGCAAATGCTCACTGTAATATCCAGAAAGCAGAGCAAAGTAAAATTTTGGACAGGGGTTAGGACATTGAGGCATATAACCAAATAACTGAATGCTTTAAACCCCCACCATGTTCACAGAAGACCTGGCTATGATTGCGTAAGTTTGGGCGTGGTTTGTTAACTGCTCTCTCAAATCATCAGAACTTCGCTGGGAATTGGGAAACAGAAATGCTTATTTAGGGAAAAGAAGTGGTCAGCATCCATTAATAGTTCCCAAATGTTGAAAGGGAAAAGAAAGTCACCACATAACTGTACCTCCACTTTCTCCTCAGCAACCTTCTTTACTTTTGCTGTGGGCAACATTTTTTATATTTTTATGCTTTCTTATGGCCTATGAGAGGTTTAATCTCTCTTTTCAGGCAACTATGTCTTGGGGTTAATTTGAGCAGAAACCTCTTCTTTGTAAGCAAAATTGCACTCCTTTTATTTAATTGCAAAAGCAAAGCATGACATTGTAAAAAATGTGGAAACAGAACTAAAGAAATAGAAGAAAACCACCAGTCACCTAATATCCCTCTTATCAATGCTAAGATTTTGCAAAACATCCATTTAAATTTTTGACTGTGGCTAAGAGCATGGGTTTGGGGATTTAAACAGAATTCTAGTTATGTTGACTTGTTTGAGCTCATGAGGATTATTTCCTTTCTCTCTACCTTAGTTTTTTTTAACCTTTCAGAGGTCCGAGGGACTAAATGTACCAGGAACACTTTGCCCCAGCATTATTCTCCGGCAGCTGCATTTTTAATGGCTCTATAGTATTCTATCATCTGAAGTTTCCATAATTTATTTACAGTGTCCTGTTACTATTTCAGTTATTTTATATATTTACTATTAAAATGAATAGGATAACATCTTATGAGTAATTTCTGGTCCTTCCTTTTGTTTCCTCTGTATTATTCAGCAGAGAGATATAATTCAATGGATTCGCACCAAATATTCTGGGCACAGGTGCATGTGGTGAAGCAGGACAGTCAGGGATGGGTGGCAGCCTTGCCCTTACAGAGCTGAGGGTGGAAAGAACGCTGGGCTGGGAAAGATGTTTGGGTCTTAGCTCCATCTCTGTAATCCCCTTTTACTAACCATGTACCTTGGGCAAGTGACCTAACCCTTCTTCTTGCATCTGTAAAAAGAGTATAATTGTAGGACCCCCTTCCAAGGGTTTTCATGAACTGAATTCAATTAATAAATGTAAAGTGCTCTAAAAAGTGTCTAGCACGGCACTATCCACAATAGCCCAAAAGTGGAAACAGGCCAATGTCCATCAGCTGGTAAGGAGATGAACAAAACCTGACATACGAGGTCTGACAACTAAGTTAGAGGACTCATCCTAAAAAAAGTGCTACATATGACACTGCTAAATATCACTAAGGTCAGCAGCTGGCTAAGGGGAGTACTTTGAAGGTGACTGTAATGATATTTAGCAATCAGGTATGTAGCACTTTTTCTAGGATGAGTTCACGAATTTAACCCTCTGAACTTATATCCACAGAATAGAGTATCATCCAGTCAGAAAAGGGAATAGAACAGGCCAGTTGTGGTGGCTCATGCCTGTAATCCTAGGACTCTGGGAGGCTGAGGCAGGTGAATTGCCTGAGCTCAAGAATTCAAGACTAGCCTGAGCAAGAGTGAGACCTCATCTCTATTAAAAATAGAAAAGCTAGCCAGGCATTGTGGTGGGTGATGGGTACCTGTAGTCCAGAGGCTACTCCAGAGGCTGAAGCAAGAGGATCTCTTGAGCCCCAGGTTTGATGTCGCTGTGAGCTATGATGATGCCACAGCATTCAACCCAGAGCAACAGAGTGAGACACAGCCTCAAAAAAAAAGGAATCAAACGCTGATGTATGCTACAATATGCATGAACCTTGAAAACATGCTAAGTGAAAAAAGCCAAAGGGTATAGATTGTATGACTCCATTTACATGAAATATCTAGAACAGGTTAAGTCCACAGAAGTAGAAAGCAGATTAGTGGTTGCTAGGCTAGAAGGAGGGCGACTAGGGGTGACTGCCCAATGGATACACAGTTTTCTTTCTGGGTAAAGGAAAAGTTCTGAAATTAGATACTTGTAAAGATTGTACAATATTGTAAGTGTACTTAATACCACTGAATTGTACTTTATTTTTATTTATTTATTTATTTTTTGAGACAGAGTCTCACTATGTCACCCTCAGTAGAGTGCCCTGGAGTCACGGCTCACA
Source organism: Galagoides demidoff (assembly GCA_963574575.1). Taxonomy (NCBI): domain Eukaryota; kingdom Metazoa; phylum Chordata; class Mammalia; order Primates; family Galagidae; genus Galagoides; species Galagoides demidoff. The sequence continues at coordinate 13,054 of CAUYQV010153189.1, forward strand.
GCAACTTCCATCTCTTGGGCTTAAGCCATTCTCTTGCCTCAGCCTCCCAAGTAGCTGGGACTACGGGTGTCCACCACAATGCCCCGCTATTTTTTGGTTGCAGTTCTCATTGTTGTTTAGCAGGTTCAGGCCAGGCTTGAACTCACCAGTTTCAGTGCATGTGGCCAGAGCCCTACGCACTGAGCTATGGGCACCGAACCTGAATTGTACTTTAAAATGGTTAAAAGATAAATTTTATGATATGTCTATTTAACCACATTTTAAGAAAACAGTGCCTGGTATACAATAAACATTCCATTATTTTTATTTTTCATCCTTATTCCCCTCTTAAGGCCTCAATTTCCCTAATTGTAAAGTTAAAGAGTGAGAAGAAAAGATCTCTGAATTACTCCCAGCCCTGAGATTCTGCAGTCTAGTCAGATGACCTTCTGCCCTGTGATGGAGAGGTCTTTTCCTGACTATTACTTTCCTCCTTTCTCCTCCTCTCACCTGAAGGAGGCCCAGTGCTGCTGTGAGGGCTCATTTTTGAAGCTGCCACCATTTCTTCAACATGATCCTTTCATGATAGATCTCTGACCGCTGTTGACCCTGAAAAGGTTCACAGTAGTTGCACAGTAAATGGTAAATGTTGGGGGTTGGGAGTCCTGGTTCCCTGAACCCAGTTGACTGGGTTCAATTACTCAGCTGGGATAGGAAGTTCAACGGAGGCATGGCGGTAATCAAAAGCAAAAGAGAGTGGGAAGGGAAAATAAAACTGGAGAAGCACAGGCAGCATGAAAGGTAACCTGGGCAAGTTTCAGTGTAACAAAGAGAAATTTTATTCCAGATCTAAGAGAAAGTTTACAGCACTTCCAAAAAGAGTTGGAAGTGGGTTCTTCTCATGAAGGAGAAGAGGTAAGAGATGGAGTCACAAAGGCAGTCATAGATTTAAGTTCTCTCTTTCTCTCCATTTGAAGTTGGTTGCAACTCTTTCACTGGCCTCTCTGTGTCTCCAGGCATTACTGCCCTTTTCTATTGGCCATTACTTATTGTCTCGTTCTATTGGTCATTGGTTACCTGGGTTACCTTATACCCACATTCTTTCCCTTTTGGGGGAGAGTTGCTGGGTGGTGAATGTTCCTGTGGGCCCCCTGGACTGCCTTGTTCAGCAGGCCAGGCTTTCCTCTCATCCTCCTCGAAGCCCCTTTCTTTCTGTCCCTTATCAGTAAATATCTGGTGGGTGCATGAATATATGAAAGAATAAATGAATGAAAGAGTGCATAGAGAGCGTCTGACCCTCTCTGAATGCCTCAGTAGACCTATCCCCAGGTGAATTCCTGACCTGTATCCAAAAGGCAGATTTCCTGAATGGTGAGCACACATCCCCTAAAAGGTAATCAACTCACCCGCCTGCAAGTATACCCTTTCCATACAAATTCTTGATCATACCTTTATTGGATAATCCATTATTTCAACCTTCAAACTCCACATATTTAATCTACTGATGTATTTTAAGAGTGAGTGAGCCTAGCCATTCTCCCCACTCACAAAGCCATGTCTTATTAACAACTCCAAGAGGCCTTTTCCACCGTTCTCTCTCCTCTGCAGCTTCAGGCTGCTTGCTGCCTTTCTATTTCTCCTTTTTGTAGCCTTTAGCAAAGCTTTATTTTAAGCTTGACCTTCCAAATCACTCGGACTTCCTCTTATTTTGTTTCTTTTGAACTGTCATTTCCAGGTTATCTCTTTAACCTCCCCCTTTCTCCTGTCTTTGTTCTTTCAACAAGCCTTGCCTCCACTACAGAAATTTACATTCCCCGAATATCTTGGATTGTTCTCCTCTGGAGTGTCAGCTATGTATTTGTTTTTAATTTCCTCCTCCAATCTCAGGCATCCTGGAAGGGGGAACGAGCCTCTCTGATTGTCTAGCTTGAATGAATCTTTTCGTACTGAAAAGTTGCCATGACTCTGCCACTCAATCCTACACATACACCTGTACCCTTTGTCTTGTATTTAAGACCAGAAGTTGGCAAACTATTGTCCATAAGCCAAATCCAGCCCAGCAGCTATTTTGAATATAAAATTGTGCTGGCATACAGCTACAATTATTCATCTACATACTATCTACAGCTGCTTTTGCTATACAGAATCAAGCAGTTGGAACAGATACCTCACAGTCTGCAAAGCCCAAAAGATTTCCTACCTGGTTCTTTATAGAAAAAATTACAGACTCCTACTAGATAATCTAGAGATATCTCACTGTGTATTTGCCATCTCTTAGTGGACAACATGCATGGTCACATACAATGCCTTCATTTCAAACCCCTCACATCCATTTTGAACTCCCCATTCCCCAACCTGTAATCATCATCAAAAGTTCCCTTAATGTACCACAGTCTGGCTTCCTGACCATCCCGGTGTGGTATGTAGGAGAAAGCTGTAACTCTGGATATAGTCTTCTCTACCTACCAATTCTTTGACATATCATTATTCATTAACTATATTTTTCCCTTCATATTCAATATCCACTTATCACACAACTTTGCATGTAGTTGGTTTTATTTACTTCTATGCCAGTGGTAGGATGTAGGAATATTAGCCAAAGGAAAAGAAGCCCCTTCCTTGCCCACCTCCAATCCAACATAAGCATTGCATCTTTGCTCTTTAGATATAATCTAGGTTCTTGGAAATAAGCCAAGTGGTTCTGCCCACCATGGAGACCATCTAGAATGATAGCATGTGAGCTCCAGGATCATTCTGACCTAGATTTGAGCCTAATCTGTACCACCATCCTTTGAATATTTTCTGCCACAACTGGGCATATCATGACAACTTGACTGAGTCCCTCTGCACTTCTTCTTGCCCTTTCTTTACCTCCTGGCCTCCTTCAAAAATTCTGATGTTTTCCATTATAGCTGTTGTGTTCACTTTTTGGATTTGACCAAATTCTGATTTATTTTGATTCTGTGAGCCCCATGCTCTCAACAATTCAGAAATGTCCTCTGGTAGTTATCTAATCTTGGATACTTCTTTAGTCAAGCATTCAGTACCAATACTTAGCTGCCACCACACCAGAAAAATAAAACAAAACAAACAAAACACAGCAGTTCTTGGGCTTAAATCTTGACTTTGTTTCTAGTCATATGATTATAGAAACCTGAGAAACCTCTCTGATGCTGTTTCTCCTGTAGATTATGGGGATGTTAATATTTACTTTGTAGAGTTATCACAAGGATTAGAAATCTCATGGTCTCACACAAATAAGTACTCCATAAAAGTAATATTTCCTTGCAAAACACACATCATGGAGCTCATACTTGTGCCCCCAACTCAGGAGAAAGTAAAATTCCAAGAGATTATTGAGGGAACTACTTTGACAGAGAAAAATTCTGTTCTTTTAGTTAGATTTAGTTCCTCTTTTGTAATGTCAGCTTTCTTTCTTCTTATGTTTTTATCTCCAGCTGAGATTTAAAATTCTGCCTTTTCCCAGTCTTTTAATTTATCCCCATTTACTGGGCTCTTATGGCCCTGGAAGCTCCTCTACTGTTGAATAATTTCACCAACGTAATGTCTCCTCCATTTCAGGCTGCACTCCCTTCTTTCTTACAGAATTTATATAAGAGGCTCCCCTGGCATTGAATAACTGGAGTCCTGTACCTAAAATTTCACAAAGGAAATATCTATACCAATCTCAGTGCTCTTACAGCAGGAAAATGACCACATTCAGCCAATTATAGGAATTTTTCATTGATAAAGTGTAATGAAATCAATGTGTGTGAAGTTTTATCTAGATAGTTTATCACCTTTTTGCTATAGTAACAAAAGAAGAGAAAGTAAATATAAAAAATAGAAACATAAATGTTCAATTAAAACGAATTAGTAATTCAATATGGGGCACACCACAACAGAGCACCATGAAATCATTATAAGTTATGCTTTAGAAAATCTTTAACGCTCTACAAGATGCCATAACTGAGGTTTAAAAAATAGGGTGTCTGGTCTGGCATGTAAGGAGCCTGGAAGTCATCGCTCTGTCCTAACAAGTAAAAAGCTGAACAGCTGAATAATCAACACCTTGTCTTAGATATGGCAGAGAAATTGCTTCTCTAGAAACTGGGTAGACAGACAGACACACAGAATTCATACACACCCAAGCAGAGTTCCATAAGTAGAAATTTCCACAGGAACCAGGCTGGGGTAGAAAAACCTAAACTGTAATGGATTAATTGCTGGAGGAGAGTATGGACAGCTCAAAGAATTAAAAACTTGGAAGTCCCCAGTCACAGAGGTGCCACCACAGTTTTGTTGAGTTTTATGTGCAAAAGCTCTACTAAGTCCTCACAAAGAATACTCTAGAGAAAACTCCCCTTCTGCCTCTGGCAGGAGGAGGGGAAGGGAACCATTTTGAAATACAGCAGAGCATTTTATTGATGTGAACAAGATGTGCAGTTCAGAGAAACTACTTTTTCCAGAGCCCTAGCCTCTGGGGTTTTATCAGAGGCTAACCTACCTGGAAGACTGGAGAATACCCAAATTCATACAGCTCCAACCCTCCAGTGAGGAAGGGGAAATACAAGTCCAGCACTCTTCCTTCCAAGTATCCTGTTCCAGGTAGGAGGGTGGAGGAATACTGAGAAGCACTCATGAAGTTCATGGTCCGGGAAACAGCCTCACCAGAAGACTTAGCCCTAATCACAGGACTAATGATTAGGACCTAACCTCTTCCCCCACATCTTACCAGTGCATTACTAAAGGCCTATTTACTGGAGTCCCTTTTACTCAGTACATCATATCCATCTTTCAACAAAAAATTACAATTATACTAAGGCAAAAATGTGAAGAGAATAAACAAGCATCAGAGCCAAAGTTAGATATAGCAGGAATGTTGGAATTATCAGAACAGGAACTTAGAAACATTACAATGAATATACTAAGGTTTTTAATTTTGAAAAGCATACAAGATTCAAGAACAGATGAATAAAGTAAGCAGACACAGAAACCCCAAAAGAACCAAAAAGTAATGCTATAGATCAAAAACACTGCAACGGAAAGGAAAAATGCTCTTGGTGGGTTTATTAGTAGATTAGACATAGCTAAGGAAAAAGTTATTAAGCTTGAGAATATAACAAAAAAAACTTTCACAACTGAAAAATAAGGAGAAAAGAAGACTGAAAAAAGACCAGAATAGAATATCCAAGAACTATAGGATAACTAATTGTGTAAAATGCATAATGGAAATACCAAAAGATAAGGAGAAGGAAAATTATATAGGCCAGAAACTTGGATCTACATAAATAAAGAACATCAGAGGATAAACAAGTGAAGGTAAAATAAAAACTTTATTTTTCTTATTCTTAATAGATTTAACAGGTTAAGTTTATTCAAAATAGTAATAGCAATAATGTATTTAATTATGTATGCTTATACAAATATGTATGTTTATATGTAACTGAAATAAATGAAAGTAAAGATCCCAAGAGATGGGAGGGAAGAATTAGGAATATTTTATCATCATAAGGTATTTGATGGATCAGTATAGTGATATTTGAAAACAGACTTGGTTTAGTGGTAGATATATATTACAAACTATAAGGTACTCACTAAAAAGCTTTAAAAAATGTATAATTGATATGCTAAGAAAGGAGAGAAGGGGAATCATATAAAATGTATAAGGAAAACCAGAAAAGGCAGAAAAGCTATGGAAGACAAAAAAAGGAAGAACAAGGACACTAAATAAGAGTATATTAATAAATATGCTAGAAATTAACCCAACTATATTTCAAAATCATCTTACATGTCAATGATGCCAAACATACCAATTAAAAGACAGAAATTGTCAAAGCAGAACAAAAAGGAAGAACTAATTATATGTTAACTACAAAAACCAAAAAAATTTCTAATACAAAGACAGAGAGTTTAGAAGTAAAAGGATGAAAAAATATATACCATGCTAACACTAATCAAAAGAAAGTGTGAGTAACCATATTAATTTCAGACAGAGTGGACCTCAGAGCAAAAAAAAGTCATCAGAAATAAAGAGGGATATTTTGTAATGATAGGGGTCAGTTCCCCAAGAAATTATGACAATCCTTAACACGTACATGCCTGACAAGAGAGCATCAAAATACATGTGGCTAAACCTAAAAGAACTCTAAGTAGAAATACATTGATCTACTATGACAGTTGAAAACTTTAACACAAATGGACAGATACAACACACAGAAAGTTAGTAACAGTTGAACTGAACAACACTATCAATCAATTAGATGTAACTGTCTAGCTATAGACTAGTTCATCCAACAATAGCAGATTATATTCTTCTAAGGCAGGGATGAAATATGCACCAAGACAGACCACAATCTAAGCCATAAAACACATCTTGATACATTTAAAAGATAGAAATAATATAATGTTTTATCTTAGACCACAATGGAATTAGAGAGATAAATGTGAAAAATAAAAGAGAGAAATGTGAAAAATTTCCAAACAGGTAGAGAATAAACAATAATTCTAAATGACACTAGGGTTAAAAAGAAATTATAAACAAAACCAATCTGAACCAAAAATAGAAATGAAAATACAATTTGTAGGATGCAGTTAATGCAGTGCTTAAAGGAAAATTTATTATATTGACTACATATATTAGAAAAGAAGCACTAATATCAATAATCTAAACCTCCACTTAAAAAACAAGAAAAATAACAAATTAAATTTAAATTGAGCAAAAGATTTCTTTCCTTTTTAAATAAAAAAA
>CAUYQV010153190.1:0-26704 GCA_963574575.1 Galagoides demidoff
AGTAATAAAGTCAACAACAATTTAAAATACAATGCAATATTTAGTGGTGCCTGTCGCTCAGTGGGTAGGGTGCTGACCATATATACCGAGGCTGGTAGGGTTGAAACCCAGCCTGGGCTAGCTCAAAAAAACAACAATGACTACTGCAACAACAAAAAATAGCCGGATCTTGTGGCAGGTGCCTGTAGTCCCAGCTACATGGGAGGCTTAGGCAGAATTGCTTAAGTCCAATAGTTTCAGGTTGCTGTGAGCTGTGATGAGACAGCACTCTACCAAGGGTGACATAGTGATAAAAAGAAAAAAAAAAGTGATACCATTTCTCATCTAGTAAATGGGGCTATGTTAAATGATCATGAGGAATCCAGAAGAGTTAAGTACCATGAGTTGAAAGCATAAATAACTAACAACTTTATGAAAATAAATTTGAAAGCATTTCTCAAAATTCTGTTACACTTTCCCCTGCCATGTGATCTCTGAAATTCTATATTAGGCAAATACTCTTGAAAATGTGTAAATATTTTGCTGCACGTTTTTACCTCAGTGATGGTGTTTATAATTATAACAAAAAGAAATAAATCTAATTACTTTTCAATACATATGTGTTTAGACTATTGTTCAACCAAACAGCAGAACTCCACAGAGCTGTAAAAATATACACAGTGACATGGAATTTGTGTTATCCTGTTATCCAATTTTTTACTGACACTACATTATATTGAATGAAAGAAAAGTTATTATAACTAAGCTATTGCAGTAATAAATACAGTAAGAATTTACATTTTTGGATGTGTATTATATACTAGCATCAGTACCTCATATGTGGATATGTTACTTTATTTCACATAACAAATTTATGAGCTATTGTGCATAATTATTCTTTCTATCATACAAATTTAAGAAATATAAAGAAAACTGAGAGTTATAGTGGTCTAATCTTCTTGCCAAAATTACACTTTTGTGTCAGCAAAGAGAGAATCAAACCTAGAGCTGTCTAGCCTCCAGAGTCCAAGTTCATCACCAAAATATATTTAACAATTAGCTTTAGATAGAGGAAAAATGGGTAATACTAAAATTTTATACATTATTTAAAATAAATTAAAATGGACTTTGCACAACAAAAGATAGGTTGAGGTATGAGAAAATCCATGAGTAAAGAAATAGCTTTAGAATATTTTCATTAATCTCTGTGTGGAGATTCATCTTCTCCCAGAAAGTTCGTAATTTAACATGTGAGATGATTAATCCCTTCACACAACAAAAAACACGTGCTTTTACCTTCTGTTTTCCTAGTTGTTAAACAGACTGTTACATGTTCCATGGAAACCTTGAAAGGTCATGTCATGAACTTCAGAGCCACTCCCTGTTGTGGCATTTAAGAATAACTAGAAGGTATATTTTGTCATTTTTTGATGGCTATTCATTTTATAGAAATTAAAAAAAAATGTTGCAGAAGTAGCTTTCAAGTTTTCTTCCGAAATTCAAATGATTTAAATTAAACTACCACCAATAATTGGTTTCATTTTGTCACTTTTTGTCAACATAGTAAATTTATAACCTGGTCTACATCTTCATGGAAATAATTACATTAAAACAGTATATGGACTCTAGGATGTAGAGTGTTTTGAGACAATTCCTGTCCTTGTATATCCTTCATTCTTTGAGGACAATGCCATAGAAGAACCCTGATGAATTGAGTTTACATCCCACCTACCAAATTTCACATGATGACTGATTTACATATTTTACCAAATTCCTCTGTTCTGAGCTCAATGGTCAAGCACACACCTCTGTACTCCCAGGTCGCTGCATCTTATACCCTAATGTATCCGCTATTCCCTTGGTATAAACAATGATGTGAAGCATAATTACCCAGGTTTTCCATGGGAAAATTTTGTATGGTTATATTTAACCCCTTTATTCAATTCACATATTTCTTACTGTCTTTAAATCCTATTAATGGTTTATCTCTTTAATTGGAGCACACAAATTAAATTTCTGGGCCTTCATCTATGATAAGAATTTCAACACCTTATTTTTTAGGTCTCATCAGTGACAAATTTGATATAAAATATACCTTTCCTGTGACCCGTTCACAGATATGAGGTCTTGATTCTGTTCTCACATTAGCTGAACACCAAGTAAGCCTACCAAGTAATGAAGTTTCCCAATCTAATGCTCTTTATCTGTTATTTCCAAACTGTCTCTCAAATCTTCTTACCTAATACCAAACACTGGTAAGCCCTTGACAAGTGTGTTTAGATAGAGATAATGGATCCAGACTAGGGGATACAAGTAACGTAACATCACTTCTGACATTGTGGTTGCTGACTTCACTTCTGCAGGGAAAATGTTAAAATAATGTTGAATATCAGAAAATTTCCCTTCAGCCTCACACCTCAGACACCTGGCTATATATAAGTAATGGTTGAAGAGCTGAAATTGAGGGAACCAGTACATTGTAAACCTGATTCCTCCAAAAATAAAAAAAAAGTTGTGTATTCTGTATTTGTTTTCCCATTTCCCTAATTAGATTCTGATTTTCATTAGTTGAAATCTACTTACCTATTTTTCTTCTATTCTTTGGTGTTTTTCTTACTACTTCTAATTTTCTCTCTTCTGTCAGGCTTAACATTGGATCACTGCCAGAAGAAGAAATATCTGAGAACTTGTACCGACCTGGAGTCTTCCCTGACTTCATTTATTCCTTTCTCTGTTATTCAAATGAAATATCTGGGAAAGAATACAGTGTGATGTGTTTGTAGAGAGAACAAAAAGCTATGTAACTAAATAAATAAACCAAATCACCCCGATATTTTTCAAACCATACACCTATCTACTTCTCATGATTCAATACGTGGTTAATAATCATAGATAAAAATAACAGGAATAATAAAAGGAAAAGAACTCACAGGGATTTCTGTTGCTCTGAGGAACCAGAATTTAGAGTTACTTACTTAGAATTGTTTTTTTGATATCTTAATATCTCAAAAAGTAATGTGTGATAAAGTTAATGTGCCAGATGCCACCGTGAAACATAACAGCTTATACTTGTGCTCAATTATTTCCCGTATGGTTTTCTTCCTTGTCTGCCACTGTGTTGACTCCAGGTTTCTGTTGCTTTTTCCAACTTGGTAAGTATCTGTTGACTCAATCAACCCGTGGTTCAATATATGGCATTTATGATAGTTACTGACCAACTGGAGAGAATAGGACAACTCATCATTTGCCCCCACAGCTTATTACTGAGAATCCTCTTTTCTAACTCTACATCCATATAAGAATTCATACCAGAGGATGTCAACTGCAAAGGAGGGAATATTTGAACACTAAGACTTGGTAAAAAGAACAATAGGAAAGTGAGAATCGGCTCTCTTTTACACAAGCAGGAGGCCTTTAGCTCATTGAAGTCTGAATGGGCTACCTGGGACTTACCTTACCATTGGTGGGGTAAGACGGTGAGGGGTGCAATACTAATCTGGACTTATAGAAGAATAAGTAAAGGAAACCATGAGGAGTTTTTAGATGTTAGTGACTACATACATAACTTCTCTGACCATTGAATCTATCTAAATTAGAAATTGGCTTTTGTTACCTATGCAAAATGATCTTGAACAAGTCAACTAATCTCTCTAATTTAGTTTTCCTACCTCTGAAATAATCATAATAACACTTCATGTTACTACTATGAAAATGAAATAAGATATGAAATGCCTTAGTACTGTATCTGAAACACATGGAAAACATATAATTAATTATTCTATATTATCAGAGGATTATTTATTATTATCATTATTATTTATTTTTTAGCAGTCAGGTAACTGCCAACAATAATAGTTTCATTTCATATTCACAGTTTTCACTACTTAAAAGGATGGCAAGGGCAGTGCCTGTGGCTCAGTGAGTAGGGCACCGGCCCCATATACCAAGGGTGGCAGGTTCAAACCCGGCCCCAGACAAACTGCAACAAAAAAGTAGCTGGGCATTGTGGTGGGTACCTGTAGTCCCAGCTACTCAGGAGGCAGAGGCAAGGGAATCACTTAAGTCCAAGCTGGAGTTTGCTGTGAGCTGTGATGCTACAGCACTCTACTGAGGGTGACAAAGTAAGACTCTGTCTCTTAAAAAAAAAGGATGGCAGAAATCTGAATCAGGACAAGATTTGTGTCCTGGGACTGAACTAAATATCAATAATTTCGACAATACTTTGAATAGTATGAAATACATTATTCAATCATTTATGCTAAATGTACTCAGGCCTCGTTTTTCTTAATCCATAGAGACGTATGGCACTTGTCATACACATGAATCTACAAGTTGATTTCATGAAACATGTTTCCATTCTCTTAGAATTAAAAATATGAATCACATATCAGTGTGAAATATTAGAAGAGTTTTAGCATATTGTCACATAATGAGGAGGGGTGTGTACCTGTGTTACTTGGAATGCCTTTGTGTGTGTGTGTGTGTGTGAATTTTATGTTTTCCAAAAGGTATATTTATTAAGTCTTTTTGACTGAAATATAAAAGTATTTTAACTTTAAAATATAATTCAAATGAGCTTTCTAGGAATACTAGCTACTATATAATCCTTAGGTAATAAATTAAAATAATAAGTGCTATTGTCACATCTCGAGAGCCATTACTTGAATAAGGTAATACAACTGTGTTAAATTGTGGTGAAATGCAATGGAGATTTTTCATGGGCAAAGGTTTACTATGGTGAAACTGTTGGGAATTTGCAATAATGTAAAAGCTTCCCTTCAGCTTTCTGCTGATCTATTGGAATGGAAAGATAAATGTCTCTTTGATTTATAACACTAGGCTTAGAAATTGAATAACATCTCGAAACGTTGGAGCTGAATAAAACCTCCAGGTTTCATTCAGAGGGTTTTTATTTTTTTTCCTGCTTTGAGAAAAGGAAATCTTACATTTTTTTCTTCCAATTATAGAGTTTCTGATCAGAATAATAGAAATTAAGAACTTCTGGATGGGCTTGTATGAAATAGTCTTCAGAGGCTAAGGATGGCCTAGAGCCAAGCAAATTCCCATATCTCCTGAGTGGAAGTAATGCCAAAATACCAATAAACACAATGGAAAAGAGAAGCCAAATTGTAGAAGCAAAGAGTCATGATCCAAGCAATTTGGACTGTGACACTGGGCCTTGTAATGTTCCCAGTGGAAAAAAAAATAGCAAGGGAGGGAACACTCTATTGGTGGCCAGGGGACATTGTTACTATTGTCATCACTTAAAGATACTTTGAGCATCAACAATGCACTAAATGCCATAAGGACCAATTCGATCCAGTTCATGCCCACTTGGCACTCAGTTGGGCACTTCCAAGAAGTCTCTTCAGAGCGCTCACTGATAATTCCTTATTAGCTCATTTTGGGGGGAGATTGCACTGCTGAAAAACTTTCTGAAATGTACTTAAAGTGCAAATGTAGATGAACAATCATATTACATATGATCCTATGTATAATATACATTTTCCATAAGCATATAATTATATGACATAATAATTATATGTCACTTTATGTATTAGTATATAATATGTTGAGAAAAGCAAAGATTGAAGACATTATAAAGAGAATCTGTGCAGTGACTATAAAGTAATACAGGACTCATCCAAAATGCAGATACTTCCCTGACACCCTAGAAAACTTGAAAAGGAATTCCAGAATGGTTTGGAATTATTGTTCATAATTATAGAGGACATGTTTTTTAATTTAAATTTGTTCATGTACATCCATATACATCAATAGGAAACATCTATTATATCATATTTGCTATACAATATTTACTATTGCATAATAGATATTTACATCTATTTATAATATTATACATCTATTACACAATAATTACTATATGGCAATACTGTGGTCAAAATAAAATTATTTTTAGGATATTTACAATACTCCTGAGAAAGTAGTATGTGTTTATAAGAAAAAATAATACAAATGGTTCAAGCCAGGACATTGATAGTTGTATCAGCAGTAAAAAATCAAAATATGTAATTGTGTATATTCTTTGTTTGAAGACGGATGTATTATTTTTGTGACACAGTAAGTATGTTGAACATTGCCACCAGCTACCAGCTAGTCCCAGTTTTATAAGCCCAGCAGCATCAATGGTTAATATTTCAGTAGCCCCGTGACACAGAAGCCTCAGTATTAGAAAATATTCAGAGGGATATCATAAAGAGAGATTTCTTATACCAGCAAGAGAACTGTGCCATGGAATTTTGAATGTTCTCATGTCCTAGAAAAATACCTGAGTGCTTAGAAAATGTTCTGACGAGATCATGGTTTCTCTTTCATTGTGCAACATATTATTATTTACTCTTTCAACTAAGACAATTCTTCAAATTTTACATTTGTAGCGTATTATTTAGACTTCAAAATATTTCTACCTCAATGAAATTAAAATCTAAAATGCCAATGCAAGAAAAATTTATCAGATTAAATGCTACTTATAGCAAACTCCCACAATGTCTGTTCTGCACATATTTCAGTAGGAAAATCAACAGAGCATGAACTATTTGGTACAACTTACCTCCTGAGGAACAAACATTTTACACCACAGGGTGGTGTAACAGTGGACTCTTAGATCAGGGCGTATAGGTTGTAAGTTTGGCATGACAATTTAATACTTTATGCACAGCCTTCACTAAAATAAAATGTGTTTTTGAAGCCAAGAATTTTACACATTATCACATTTTTAAAAATGCATTTCTGTCTTATTCCATTTTGGGCTGCTTTTAAAATAATTCCTGAGACTGGGTAATCTATAAAGAAAAAAAATTATTTACTCATGGTTCTGAAGGCTGGGAAGTCCAAGATCAAGGGCAGCTGGCAGGTTCAGTTGTCTGCAGAGAGTTCATGCTCTGGAGGGAAGCAGCTTTGTGTCAACAGAAGGTGACAGTGGAGGGTAACAGATCTGAGAGCTGCAGGAAGCCTCTTCTCCAGGAACCTCAGTCTTATTTACAAAATGGGAACCCTCATCATCTAATCATCTCTTAAAAGTTCTATCTTCTAAAACTGTCATATTGGGTATTAAGATTCAACATAAATTTTTTAAATATTCAAGCTGTAGTATTTTCCAAATACAAATAATTGGGTACGTCTCCACTTTCAACATATTGGACATATTTGTTAAAATATGATTGTACCAAAACTTCCTTATAACATTGAAGCTACTGTTGCTCTTAGGTTCTGAGAAAATATTTTCTACAACCTATGCTGAGAAAATTGAGATTTCAAACTTGAGAATTAAATATTTTCATCATGATGACCTGAAATGTACAAACATTAATGCTGGTATTTTAATTGTTCACATGGTGCCATGGTCAATTTTGATAAAGGTAACACTTTCCTTAAATGGTTAATTAATTTCATGGGGGCCACATAACTGCAATGAGCTTTTCTTGGTGTGAAGACATAAACACACAGCTTTTATGAAGGAGGCTTATATTAAGAATGGGATTTCTGTTTGCTAAGTCATCTTGCTGACATTTTAAAGTTATAACAGAAATGCGAGCTGGATGTGGTGGTGCCCACACTGTGGCAGTGTTACAGGGGATTCTGGAGACGGTGCTGGGAGGATTTCTTCACCCCAGAAGCTTGATATTTCAGTGAGTTAGGATCATGCCACTGCACTCGAGCCTGGGCAATGGAGACAGCCACATCCTGTATTTGAAAAAAAAGAAAAGAAAAAGAAAGAGAAATAAAGAAAAATCGTAAAAGGTAGTTTTACTGATGCCAATGCCAGGTGAGGATTGTTGTCCCAAAATTCCACCTGAAAGAGGTACTACATTTTTACTGCTTACTTGTAGGTTTTATTTATATATTTATTTTTTATTTTAGAAATAAATAGAAAGTGTTTGATGAGATCAAATGATGATGAAGAAAACAGATCTATAATTATGTCTATAAATGAAATGTCCAGATTTAATAAGGAAATTAAAATGTATTATATATTTTTGAAATTGAATATTTTGATATCAAATATTGAAACTAATTTTTTAATATTAAATTATTAAAATGGGCATTTTAAGACTTACTATGAGAAGTGTAGAAAGATAGAAATGTATAGACTATTGGATGAAAGGGATTTTTTTTTTTGAGACAGAGCCTCAAGCTGTCCCTCTGGATAGAGTGCTGTGACATCACAGCTCACAGCACCCTCCAACTCCTGGGCTCAAGCGAGTCTCCTGCCTCAGCCTCCCAAGTAGCTGGGACCACAGGTGCCCGCCACAACGCCCAGCTATTTTTTGGTTGCAGCCATTGTTGTTTTGGTGGGCCTGGGCTAGATTTGAACCCGCCACCTTAGGTATATGTGGCTGGCGCCTTAGCCACTTGAGCCACAGGCACCGAGCCAGATGAAAGCGATTGTTGGTAAGCAATGTCAAAATTCAAATCAAACAGTGATAAGTTTCAAATCAGCAAGATACACAGCATTTACTTCTCCCTTTGAACCTTTACATAAGAACTTCTTTTTGTATACACTGCCTTCTAATTTCTTGTCCTGTCCTATTTACAGACTTTGAGTGTCATATATTCTTTCTCCAAGAATCCATTTCTGACTAACCCAAATAAAGATGGAATTTTTCTGTATTTTATATTACCATCTCATGCACACTTGAATTATATAAACAGTTTTTTATATTTTTATAATATATATAATGTGTCTGTGTTGTTAGCAAACTACAGCTTGAGGATCAAATCAAGCCCATCACTTGTTTTATATAGCTCGCAAGCTGAGAATGGTTTTTGCATTTTAAATAGTTGAGAATGAATGAAAAGGAGATTGATATTTTGTGACTCATAAAAATTATATGAAATTCAAATTTCAGTGTTCATAAAGTTTTACTGGGACACAGTGCTCATTTTTTTTTTATTGTCCATAGTTGCTTTTACAACAGTGGAGTTGAATAGTTATGACAGTAAAAATATGGGTCAAAACCCCTAAACACCTGTTATCTGGACTTTTAAAAACACACGTTTTCCAACCCCTAGTCTGTGATATTAGTAACCAGTTACCTTGTGTCTCCACCTAATTGTGAGGTTTATGTTTGCTTTTATTATGCTCAGAATCACAGCACGTGAAACTTTATCATGTTGTCCTGGTCTTTGTAAAATGTTTAGCAAATAAAGTAAATAAGGACCATCTAAAGTAGGAGAATTTCAAAGATCTACCTAGAGAGATTATTCCAGGCCTAGTAACATTTTAAAAAATTAAACAGGGGTGGCACCTGTGGCTCAAGGAGTAGGGCTCCACCCCATATACCAGGGGTGGCCGGTTCAAACCTGACCCCAGGCAAAACTGAAAAAAAAAAAAAGATGAAATTGATTTTATCTTCATTCTATGGTGATACATATAGTGTACTCAGGCT
Source organism: Galagoides demidoff (assembly GCA_963574575.1). NCBI lineage: Eukaryota > Metazoa > Chordata > Mammalia > Primates > Galagidae > Galagoides > Galagoides demidoff. The sequence goes on from CAUYQV010153190.1 coordinate 9,390, forward strand.
TTAAAACAATGCCTGTCACATAGACTATACCTCAAAAACATTTATGGATAAATAGATACATAAAAAGCATAGATAGGGAAAAAAAACGAACATGGGTGTACATAATTTTGCCCCCCTCAGACAGGTATCGTCTTTGGGGCCTAACAATTGAGGGGAGGTATAACACTCTGAAAGAGGATTTTCCATATTGGAGGCATAATTCCAGTGACGATATCCAGTGAGTTCAAGTACAAGCTTGAATCCCCCAAATCAATGAATTTTATTTTCATGTGAGTTTTTTTTTATAAATATACTCCTCCACGCCATTTCTAGAAATTCATTAAAACTTACTGTCTACATTTTAGTATTGTAGGAAAAAGTAGATTTTTATTCTGGCTTTGTCAACATAAGTAAAATTATAGGCTGAATTGCTTATAAACTACTTACTAAAAACCTCTCATTTTTCCCTTAATTTAACCTTATTAGTTCTCAGAGTAATATCTAGAAAATAACCCACACGTACCTTTGAATTTGTCCATAATTTTTGTACCAATGAATTAAAAAACATTTTTTGCTATTTTTTTTTTGTCTGTAGGATAACAATTTAGAAAGTAGAAACAGCCTAAATGCTGTTTTTTTTCCTTAGAGAAGAATGAATTGTTCCAGAGAAAACTGCTACTGAGCTATCTCTGAAATGATTGCCTTTTGTCATAGACACCTAAGATATTGTCTTATGCTTTTGTTAAAGTTATAAAGAGTGTGTCGGGAAGCAGGCAGTATACATGCTTGTTCCTGAAACATAAACGTCAATATTTGCCAGATTTGATTGATGATGGTGGTAATCAGATGATGCTCTGAAGACTGTTGAAAACTGCACTTTTATCCAACAAGATGAGCAGTGTTTCACCATGAATAGTGTTCACGTGATTAACAGAGTTTTTAGTGGTTACATTTAGACAGTAGAAATATTTTTAGACATTAGTGATCTTTTTTACAGCAGGATTCTGACTTGATAAATAGATTGTATTCTTTACATACATAACTGTATATATGAATTTATACAACTACATCTGTACTTTCCTCACCATTTACAATGTAAACTTAAATTTCATTGTATTTTAAAGTAAAATATATGCTACTGAAATCCTGGAAGTTAGCAAAACTTTCTTGATCTAATATAAATAAAACAGGATGAGAATAAATGTGTAGGATATTGTATAAAGCTAAAAATGTGTGATCATCACATTCAAAGAGCTTAGATATCATCTATTAAAAGGTGGATCTTATTTAAGTCCACAATAAAATTAGACACTTTTGTAATTTATCCAAAAAAAGAATGGTTGGAAATTTTTGTATTTGTCCTGCAAGTTTAATAAAATGTTGTGTTATAATTTACTTCTGTCTTCATGACTTTGTAGTGTAGACTTACCTACCTCAAAGAGTATCTGAGGTAGCGAATTGCAAAGTGAAGTGTGGAGAAGGGCAGATTTATAGTTCATGCAAAAGTCTGTACACTTCGTGATATTCAGATGAACAATTCAAGAATTGCTGGGACTCCTCAAGATCTCCATTCCCTACAATAGCGAATGGCTTCTATGAATCATGAAATCTCTAAGTATAAATGTAGGGAGACAGAATCTTTGAATGAGGTATCAAATTGTAGGATGTTCAAAAAAGTGACTAACAATTGTTATGTACATAATTATATTCACAAATGAACTGTTTATAGCTCCCGCTGAGGATGGTAGAGCATTAGCAAGTACAACTAGAGCTTTCTCCATTAAGTCCCATCCCAGTGAGAAGAAAAGATTATAAGTGTGTAACGAGTGTGGAGTATATGAGACACACACGTATATATACACACACAGACTTTCATTTTGTATAATGTATGTAGTATAAAATAGTCATCTGCATTGTATTTGTGTCACATCTATAATTTATACAATACTTTTATCAAGATAAGCAATAGATTGTGGAAAACTTGAATACCTGACCACGAACTTAGGACTTGGTCGCAAAAGCAGTGCTGCCCATCGGATGTGGCACGTCAGAGATGTTCACCGTTTACAGTTCCCCAGGGGACTGGCCTCTCCTGTGTCAGGGGTGGGGCACGCTTGCTCCTGTGTTCACACTTTGCAGTCTCCCAGAGACTAGTCTCGCCTGTGTCAGGGGGTGGGACAACCCTTGCCCCTGTGTTCACACTTTGCAGTCCCCTAGGGACTGGCTTTGCCTGTGTCAGGAGTGGGGCACGCTTGCCCCTATGCTTACAGTTTGCAGTCCCCCAGGGACTGGCCTCTCCCGTGTCAAGGGGTGGGACAACCCTTGCCCCTATGCTTACAGTTTGCAGTCCCCCAGGGAGGGGCCTCGCCTGTCTGGGGTGGGGCAACCCTTGCCCCTGCGAGCCTCCTTCCAAGTCAGCTTCTCTCTACGAGCAGATCCTGTTCTCTGAAGACAGAGGGAGGGCAGCCCTGAGCTTCCTGTTCCTTGAGGTTAATCTTTCAGTTCTTCAGAACCAAATATTCTTCAGCTTAGCCACATACTCTCCCACACTTTCTTATCTTTCTTTTCTTCTCCCTCAATTACTTGTATTTTAAAACTATATTTCCAAAATGCTGTTCTTTGTTATTGATATTATTCACAACATGTGTCCTGCTTTCGGCATAACTGTGTCAGCCACGGAATCCTAGATGTGCACAGTGAGTCTGAGGTAAAATTCTAATATCAGGAGGGTAAATTAGACAAGAGTCAGTGTCATGTTTCACAATTATGAAACTTTTCAGGTAAATACAACCTCTGTTTTAGGTAAAGAAGTCATTAGTTTAGTCCAACCTTTTAGTTCCAGAGAAGCATACTCCACAGACAGTCCATAGTAAAATTTTTTAATGAGAGGAAGAGAGAGAATTCTTTCTTTCTTTTTTTTTTTTTTTTTTGGCCAGGGCTGGGTTTGAACCTGCCACCTCCGGCATATAGAGCCGGTGCCCTGCTCCTTTGAGTCACATGCACTGCCTGAGAATTATTTTTTGAGTTCTGGAAACCCTGAACAGAAGTCATGTGCTCTGAAAATGCATGTGTGCTAGTAGAATATTGACTATTGCCAAGAACCTATTCATCATTATTTTTTTTTATTTTCTACTCATCAGTTTTAACACTTATAAACAAGTTCAATGAAAACAGCATCGTCTACTGATGTGTCTGTACAGATTGCAATAAAAATTGCACATGTACATAGTAACAATTCTCCATTCACTGTAAGAACCAACGCTAATCTTAAAGAGCAGAAAGTGACTTTATTATTTCTTTTCAAATTGACGTTTTTTTTAAAAAAAATTTTAATTTTACAGAAATATTTATTGTAAATTACACAGAGTCACCATATAAGACACTTCCCTCTTAATGACTTCTCGCCTTACTGTGGTACATTTGAAATGACCTAGAACACAATCCTGATAGATTATTATTAGCTAAATGTCCCAGTGTACTTTACTGTTCCTGCTTTCTGTTCTACGTTGGATGGGTTTTTACGGATGTCCAATGACACTGTTCACCATTGCAGTGTCTCACAGAATAATTTCTATACTCTAAATGTCCCCACTGTTCTACCTATTCACCCCTCCTAATTTTCCTTACCTTGAACCCTGACAACTACTCATCTTTTTAGGCTCTGCATAGTTTCACCTTTTCCAAATGACCACAAAGTTGGATTCTTACAGTTTGTAGACTTAGGAATATCCTATTAAGTTTTTTCTTTTATCGTTTCGTGGCTTGAGATCTCATTTCCTTCTTGGTAAATAGTAGTCCACATTTGGACGTACCACTGTTCCTTGATTCATTCAGCTCTTGAGGAACAGCTTAGTTGCTTCCAACTTTTGGCTGTTATGAACAGAGCTGATACCAACACTCTCATGAATGTGTTTGTGAGGACACCAGCAATGAATGAGCGTCTCTGTTGTTCTACACCCTCCCCAGTATTACAGGATTTTGGATGTCAGCTATTTTAGTACAGAGGGCATCTCGTTGTTGCTTAATTTGAAATGTTATCGTGACACCTGATCCTGAGCATCTTTTCAGATACTCACTCGCCATCTGTGTAGCTTCTCTGGGAAGACGTCTGCTGATGTCTTTTGCCCGCTATACGACTGCTTGTTTCCTTATAGTTGAGTTTGAAGAGTTATTCCATTCCGTTTGATAGACATACCTCCCATTACTTTGTCATAAACTTTAATCATCCATGTAATGATTTAAAAAATACCAGAAAGACTTCTGAAGCAACATACTAATAGAATTTCTAATAAAATATATCTCAGTTACCTGCTGGGCATGCATCTTTTTATCTACTAATTGTTTTTAACTTAAAGTTATAGGTTATAACAAAAAACAATAAAATTATTTTTCTGCTTTTATAAACTTAAAATGTTCATTTATTTATTAAAAATCTATGAATTCAATTATGAGTTAATTGCTCGGAAAGACAGATTCTAACTCAGCATGTGGTTACTTCTGTAAATATCTTAATTCTCTCTAAGGGTGCTAAAGTCTAGACCATAGTGGCTGAGTGTAAGTGAAAATCAAAGGAGCTATGACCTTTGAGCCCATTAAAAAAAATTAATTAATGACCCTCTAGGGGTTTGTCACTGTGTTAGGTACTAAGGATTGAAAGTTGAATAAATAATGAACACGCCCCAAGTGTAAGAATAACACACATACGTAAGCATAAATGATAATAAAATAAATTCATTCTTTTTAAAGAAATTTACTATATGTTAAAAAAATGTAAGTGCCTATGAAATCTATATAGAACATAGTCATGTATTTTTTTTTTAAATGGGGTCTCACTGTATTGCCCAGGCTGGAGTACAGGGGCTATTCACAGGCACGAGATCCCACTACTGATCAGCCTGGGAGTTTTGACCTGCTCCATTTCTGACCTGGGCCAGAAGGAGTTTAGGCAACCCAGTGGCCACCTGCTTCCAGCAGGTAACTATGTTGATGCCGAACTTAGTGTAGATACCTGATCGGCATAGTGCACTACAGTCCAGAACTCCTGGACTCAAGCAATCCTCCTGTCTCAGCCTCCCGAGTCACTACAGGCATGTGCCACCATGTCCACCAAGTTATGTACTTCATAATTTTATGGTCATAGGAGTCCAAAAAATATCTTATTGCCATTATCCTCTTCAAAAACTGCCCTTGAATGATCTAAAAAACAAGGACTCATCTTTACCCCAGCGTGTGTGGGTGGAGTGAAGATTGGTTGTCTGGAGTAGAGGAGTGATCAGGTCCAGGGATTATGTGTCTATTCCATCCTTACAGAATCCCGGGACGCTAATCCATGCAGCAATTGTGGGAAGCCGGTTTATGTGCATTGCTCCCCTGAGCTTGTTCACACACTCAGACCACAAAGCTACGGTCTTACTGGATCACCCCACATCACACTGTAAACCATGTATTTACTGGATTGCCCTACATCACACTGTAAACCATGTGTGGGTCCTGAAGACCTTTCACAGTAAAGAGGTACTTGCTGGTGATATCAGCACTTCCCAAGAACCTCCATGTCCTTTTTACTCGAAACCATGTTAGCAAACCAGATTTTTCTTCTTCTCAGGGTCATTTTATTCTGTTTTCTCTTTCCTGGCATGAAGTTTAGAATAGAGCAAACTCCTGCCATGCTGTCCTACCCCTTTGACTTTAAGTTCAGGAAGCACATTGGGTATCAGGTTCCTTGTTGCCTTAGAAGAATCTTAGACCCCTTATAGAAAGATTTCTCAGTTACCTGCAGGCTTTGTGTCCTAAGCTTATTGGAGACTTTGAACAAAGCAGGTAATCAAATATGAATCCCTGGTCAATAGCTTCTTCCTCACTTTCCCTTTGCATAGCAAAAGAAAAAAAGGATGCTCAACTGACACTCAGGGAAAAAATGTTCTTCCACAGATAGGAGATAAGGAACATTTTAAATTATTCAGCCCTGCCACCCCTTCAGGCTATCTTTGATCTCTACCTGGACAGCCACCTTGTTCCTTTGAAGAGTACAATGAAATCTGAAATATTCACCAGGTTCAAAACCCATTCTCATTTTATATTACAGTAGTATTCAGTTTGAAAGAACTTGGTTAATATTTTATTATTTCTAATGGCTGCTTGGCACAAAATGCTCTGCCTACTTATGATTTTCACTATCAAAATGCAGGTTTTACATGTATGTATAAGAGCACCAGGAAAGAATATGGGTTCACCAGCAACACATCTCGCCCATCCAACCCCAATCTAACGCCTCATCATCAGTCACTTGCCAGGAGATATATTGATCTCCATACACTCACGCTTTATGTAATCCCTATTAAAAATATATATTCAATGAATGAATTAATGCATGAATAAAATGGTGACTGCATAGTTATTCTTGTCCATTTGAGTGTAAAGATTCATATTTTATAGCTTGATAGAAAATTTCTCTAAAAATTATTGAACCTGGTTTAGACAACTTTCCCCAGAAAATTCACAACAATTTTCTTACCAGTATTTTCTTCTTACCTTTACTTTTCTTCTCAAAGAAAGCAAAGAACACAGTTTGTATCTTTCTTGAGAAAGGGATCCTAATGTAGCAGGAAACCGATGCAGACAGAAGACTCCAGGCACCAGTTGATTAGAGGAAGTGAGAGGGCCAGACCAGCGCCATTTTGTTGTTTACTGCATTAGATCTGTTCCTAGCCCCTCCACCCCAACCTCTGCTGGTAAGACACGCAGGGCCACTCCGGGCTGCCTCCCCACCCCTGGTTGCACAGCCATTGAGCTGTTGATTAAGCCATCTTAGACAACACTGCCATTTTAGGCAATAGGTTTCAGTTTCCTTGAAATGCTGGTATTCCCCTCAATCACATGGCCCGGGTATCCAATCAGACTGTACCACCTAGTCAGACCTCTACATAGTCACTGGGCAATCCCCCACCCCACAGCCCGTACCAATCCAGATCCTCCCCATACTAATGAAATCATCAACCACCAATCAACAGTGTACCCGACCCTACCCTTCTTGCCTTCTGTACCCCATAAAAACTTTCCACACCCCAGGTTTGGGGCTATTCTTCAGTGTGTACACCAGGAGAGTCCAGGCCCAGGCTTAAATTAAACTCACCTTGTGCTTTTTACATCGGAGTGTGTCTCGGACTGTCTACTGGGGAGTCTTGGGGGAATTTTGGGCACAACATTAGCAGTTTATTCCCCCGGGGGTACTCGGAACACCGGCGTGTTTCCCAAAACCGAGCCCCTCTACTCAATCTCTTGCCTCTCTTTTATCCACTTTTCAGGGCAAGAGTGCACATGAGGGTTATAAAACAGAGAGAGACATGACATCATCCTCAAGGTCCCAGGCTCAAGGGGGAAGGTCAGATTCGCCCACATCCTTGAGACCAGCCGGACCACCTGCCCCAAAGGCAGCAGAAACCCAAGGAAATTACTAGGTTACAATCTAGGCCCGCTGTTTGTCAAGGAAGAAACAGACAGACAGCAGAAACGCCTGCGGCTGAGGCCTACTCTGGGTGGCGAGGACAGATTCTTTTAGTTCTGCTTTTCCTTTCTTGCCTCACTAACTTTTATATTTACCATAAAGTTTTCACAATTTTATAGCCTTACTTGTAAATTTCTTTCATTTGCCATTGTCCTTAAAGTAGAATAACTTTTCATCTTTTACCTTCTTATTCTAATTCTTTCCTTCTTTTAAATTTTCTTTATTAATTTCTTCCTTGCTCTTCTTTCTGCCCTGTTAATATCTATAAATGTTCTATCCTCCACTCTCTATATCTAATTTCCATTTTGTCTACCTCTCCAGGGCTCATTTTCTTTATTCTGAATTTGATTGATGAACTTTTAATAGTGTCTGATACTTTATGGTATGTGGTTGTCCTTCAGAATATGAGATTATAAAGAGTCAGAAAGTCAATATTTGAAATTCAGACAATATGAAACCCCAAAAATGGACAGAAGAGGGAAAGCAAGAGCACTGGGAAGTGAGAGTGGAAACAAAAATTATTGTGATCTGATTTAAAGGGCAATGAAATCACTTGTGTAAATTTACTAACTTGACATCGTTCTCATGTCTAAGGGATAAGAAGTGATGAGAAGTAATTTAACAGCTCTGTTAAGCATGGTGGAGGTGTAATTGTCTCTCATAATAGGAAAGATTTATGAAGGCCATGTGTTTTTCAGCAGGACCAAACTGTTAGAATGATCCTCTTAGGGATCAGATATCAGCTGAAGGAAACTAAGTAATTTTTAATGTATTTATTCCTTCTTTAAAATTACTACATCTTCTCCTCTGCTTCTCTCTAAACTTTCAATCAGTATTTGCCAGAACAAGACAAACTCTTGTAAAGAAATTTCAAGCCTTACTTATGATAATAAAAAATGTGGAACAGTAGAAACAAAACGTTTAGAAAGAAAAATGAATGAGCTGCTCTTGGACTCTCTCACCACGGGCTGAGTTGTAAGTTTTCCTTCTCAACATTCTTCCTTAGTGTTGGGTTTCAGTACAGAACACGCTGCAGAGCTGGCGCTGGAGAGTCTATTAAATGCTGCTGTAGCACCAAGAGGTGTGTGGAAAATGAATTATTAACGGTGCTCTACTGGAGATGGGCTGTATCTATCACTGACTCCTACTCCAGGTTACAGAGCAATGTTTCCTTGAACATTGCGTGACAGTTTCTATTCTTTATTCATTGACATGGGGGAAGAAGGAGATTTAGAATAATATTAATTTCCACAAAAGAAACCATATTTTAAAGGATGAGCAAACATGACAATTTACAATCCCATAGACGTTGTCATACTTAGGACAAAGACAAAAGTGCCTCAGAGTTGGAAGCGTGTGTGTAAACTAGTTTTAAAGTATGTTTTGTTTCTGTCTCACTGGGTTTGCAGGTGTGTGCGTGCACCACTCTCATCCAACTCCTTCCGCACCTATGTTTTCTTACTACTTTATTTTTTTTCTTGCCATAATGCCCCCTTTGTGTTTTTCTTCATCGCATTACCTTCTTATTCTCCTTTACGCCTGCCTCTTCATCATGCATAGTGTTGATTGAAAATCCCTTTTAAATGAGGCCATCATTTATGGCATCTCATTTTTTCTAACCCATCGTTAAAAAAAAAAATCAATCATCTTGGTTATTTTTCTATATCTTTTTAGTAAAAAAAAAAAAAAAAAACCCTGTACTTGAGTCTGAGAGTTTCTTTTATAGTGTGTTACATTTTATTTCAGTCTTTCTCTGTCGAAAATATTATGTTTAAGAGCTCATAGTAAAGCCTGTATTAATAATTAAAGGTGTGAGTGGCATTTGTCCATTGTTAATCCAGTATTTATTGTTTTTTACATTCCAAGCAAATTGTAGACTCTTGTGATATAGAAGAGAACAAGATTGGTTACATTTTTGCACTTAAATAGCTTATCTTCTATGGGAGGGGCATCAGTGATAGCTATAATAACAAGTACAGAATCCAAATCCCAAATACAGTATTATTCTATATGTTTTGTGAGGAAATTAGAACATGTTAATAAGATAGATCATGACTATGGAAGAGACTATAGCCTTTTGGTAAAGCAGGACCAGGAAAAATGAGGCAGATGTATAAATTTAGTTGAGTGTTTAGATGGATTTAAAATAAAACAAGTTTCAATTTAAGTGGTATATAAGAGCATTAAAAATTTATGAAAAATTTAGAGATCATTTTACCTTTCTCAAAAAAAGTACCAATTCTGCCTGAACAAATAGGGCTTTGAACCTGGTGGAAATAACATGTACGGAAAGAACAAGCATAAATCTCCTGAAGTTAGAGCGTGCATGGTGTGTGACTTCCAATGGTAAGTAAGGAGGTCGAATGTGTGGTAACAATTACTAAGTAGATACTGGTGGTGAACTTGGTTGAGGACATAATGAACCACCAGATCATATACTGTGAGAGACTTAGGAAAGAGATGAGATATTTATTTAAATGTGATTGAAAAACATTGTAGTGTTCTGCCTGAAACAACCAAATTAAGAGTTAAGCAACAGGAATGAAAAAATAAGGTTTGTTAGTGGGCGACGCCTATGATTCAAAGGAGTAGGGGGCTGGGCCTCATATGCTGGAGGTGGCAGGTTCAAACCCAGCCCCAGTCCCCCCAAAAATAATAATAATAATAAATAAGGTTTGTTAGATGTCAGATGTCAGACCCCAAAGACAGGGACTCGTGTAAGATGAGCCATGAACTGGGTGAACTTTGTGATTGTTACTACTTTGTTTCTTGAGAGCTTTGCACAGAGAGGGCAAATCCTGGCATATTCCAGAGGACTGTCCAATTTGCAGTTATCCAACAGAGAGTCCGGGGAGACAGATGTTTGCAGGACAAGGCACTAGAAAAAAAGGAGCTGAACAGAACATAAACTCTAGCAGTCTTTAGGAAGTATCCCTCAAGAATTTGGGTAAGTATCACTAGTGAATACATGCAAGGAAACTAACTAACCAACACCCAGTAAAGAACCACGGAAAGGAAGAGAGGTAACAGTATTCAATGCTTGCAGAGGACTGGAAATTCCAGCAAGATTGAAAAACCTCATAATTCATGAGTCAGTAGGTAGAATACTGATTAAGATCTTACATCAGAAATTAGGCAAGATTTAACTGAAAGCTCACTTGATCCCACATAGCAATTCTTTCTATAAAACACCACTTTGCTGCGGTATGACTGACATATGAAAGGTCTATACACATTTAATCTACAACTTGATGAGTTTGGAGATAAGTATTTACCCATGAAAGCACCACTACAATAAATGCCACAGAAAGTTTCTTCCCACCTTCTTTAATTGTTATTACTTTTTGTGACAAGATCACTTAACTTTTCTCCTAGAAAATTTTCAACTATACTATATTGTCTTACAGTATAACCATAGGAACAATGCCGTACAGAAGATCTCAGGGACTTACTCATCGTGCATAACTAAAACTTTGTACACTTTGATCAATACTTCCCCATTTCTACCTCTCCACAACTCCTGGAAATGACCATTCTACTCTTTGCTTCTGTGAGTTGTACTATATTAGATTCCTCGCATAGTGAGAAAATGTAGTAGCTGTCTTTCTATGTCTAAATCAGTGGTTCTCAACCTGTGGGTCGTGGCCCCTTTGTAACAGTGAAAATACACTCTGCATATCAGATATTTACATTATGATTCATCACAGTAGCAAATTACATTTCTGAAGTAGCAATGAAAATAATTTTATGGTTGGGGGTCACCACAACATGAGGAACTGTATTAAGGGGTCACGGCTTTGGAGGCAGTAGGAAGGTTGAGAACCACTGGTCTAGATAATTACACTTAGCATAATAACCTCCCAGTTTATTTATGTTGTAATAAGTATCAGAATTTTATTATTTCACTGAGTGGAGTAGAGTACCACATTGAATAACAAAGAATTATAGAAGGCCAAGAACAGACAGCAGAAACACTGCATGAGAATGAATAGAGCATGTATTTGTTAGGACAGAGACAGATCTTAAGTCTACATGCAAATGGATAGAGTGGAGAGGGAGAAATTACCTCCAAATGTTTTATAGCATGATCAAAAATGTAAGAAGACAAAATGTCAGAGAGATCTTCCATTGTGTCTTAAATTTGACAAAAAACGGCAACAGAAAGAATGAAGGCATTGCAATTATAGGAGACTGAAGGAGCACAACTGGGAGATCTTTAGAGGACTGGAAATAGAGGGTAAGAGTGTATGAAATCTGAATATATGCATTTCACAAATACTGAGGATTTTAAAGGAGGAAAAAAGTGACATTCAGTGGAAAGGATAGTAGGAAACAGAGAAGATTACTACTTATTGACAGGTCCTGGAGATACCTGAGGGGTGAAAGAAGGGTGACTTCCACTTGCAAAGGGATAGCTACTAAGACCTCTGTTTTACTTAGAACAAGAAGATGGAAAGACTCACAGAAAAGTAAAAACACAAATGGAGCTTCTGATTCGAGCATTCATTTTGGTTTAGGTTTCCAAATATTGATCTAACATTGCTCATTGTATCAAATGAGAGAATAAATTTTAAAAATGCCAATATTGCCTAATAAGTAAATATTTAGTAAGTTTCCTTCTCTATTCCCAACTCTGCTTTGGTCTTTATTGTGTATTTATTTCCATATTTCTTCTCTTCCCAATTAATTTTGTCATGAAAAAAACACTTCACAAAACATTACTGATGCAACTTTTGAGCTGTCTCAACACAATGTTTATGTTACTTTCATTTGCCTGAGTGTATGGCTGATCAAATTCCAACTTACTAAATTCTACCATACCAAAATGGCAAGTATTCCTTAATACTGTCTAATTACATTCATAATTCATTCATAATACTGTTTAATTATGTTCATAGAAATTTGTCACATAGGATATTAACTGATAAAACATCTATTGTGTTTTTATTTCAAACACTGACCTTTTATTTTAGCAATCAACATTTATCACAACTTCTATCATCTAACTTATATTATTTACATTCACCATATATTCATAATTCTTGAGTTAAAATCTTGGTGATACATTTCTTCCCTTATATCCCAACATGCATGTTTGAAAAATGACAAATATTTAAACTTGGTTAAACTTTACTTATCATTATTGAAGTCATAGCAAAATGATATGTTTTATTGTTCTTTATCATCTTATAAAATAGAAAACAAAACAACCATTAAACTTACCAATTTAATCCACATTCTACCAAGTTACATTGGATAAATATATGCAAATATAACAAAAATAACTTGTACTTAGTGGCACTGATTTATGAAGTTTAAATATGAAATACATCAGAGTCTAATTGACATTCAATATTTTTAATTTTTTTAACTTCGAAACTGAGATTTCAAAAACTCTTACTCTATGTTAGAGATAAAATGGTGATATTGAAATATTGAATAAAATGAAAAGTATATATACAAAAAACTGTTCACAAATATATTAATTTTGTGTGAGTGTATGAGCTAGATTTCTTGAAGCAATTCTTCATAAAACAGGCTGAATGTAATCATATTTATAGAAAAAGATTTTGCAACTGGGAATAGTGTAGTAGAATACAATCAGCTCTAATATTATCAGGTGAAATTGCCCCAGAAAATATCTTAGCATCTTTATAAATTTCTGTAGACAATTTTAAATCTACTAAGGAGCATAGAGATGACAGTGGTATAAACATTTTTGAAGTATAATCGGAAAAGATTATTTCTACTGTCAATCAAAAATACTCTGATCTTCTCAATCTTTGAATTGTATTACATATGTAGAATTTTTATTGGCAGAAATATAAAGAATATTTCCAAAGGAAAATACAAGTATGTGGAAAAACTGTTCTGGTCAAACATCAATACTATGTGGTTTAGCAACTTGAAGAATTATGGTGATAATTAGCTTTGATAGAGAGCATCAGAGGAAAAGCAGTTTTGTGTGGACAATGATGCATTTGGACATCTAGATTCTAAGGAGCTTCCTACACCAAAATGAATGTCTTAGAGAAATTAGTGAGAACTTATTTGTTGTGAGTGCGCATGTCTGAGCATTAAACCAAAAAAAAGAAAAGTAATTGGATCTCTGAGAATTAATCGATCAATCACTTTATTAGGTTATATAGTTTTATTTAATACAAAGTTTATTTTTTATTAAATAAAGTCTATTCTTGGCTTTGCAATTTTTTCTGATCAATTCCTCCTTCTGTGATTAGCACATTGCTTGTATTCTTTTAAATCTAAAATACAATTTCAATTATAGTTTATAAGAAGTAGGAATTCTTTCTTCAGTTACATTCCTGAAATCCTTTTGTATTTTCAGTTATTTTTTGCTTAAAAATAAACCTTGAAAGTGTGTCGACAAGTTTAAAAACCGATTTGTTGGCATATTGATTTTATGTGTATTAAAGCCATAAATTGAATTATGAAGAATTGACATCTTCATAGCTTAGCTTTTCCTTTCAGAAATATATTTTTTCTGTTTATACAAGTGTGCCATTTCCTTTCTCACTAAAAATACATGTTTGTTGCAAATACTATCACCTTTGTTACCACACATACAAATACATACATCTTTTTTTTTAATTGTGGAGGATTTAAATGTTATGCCTCATTATAATACATTATGATTAATGACTTTAAATATTTTTAAATTACTCAGGTACTTCATAGTTGCATAAATACCTATACATTTTGGTAGAATCCTTAAACATTTCCATTATCAAAAAAAAAGTTTTGCAAATAAAGATAACCTCGATACTTCCTGTTATGTTCAAGGTGGGTAAGGAAAAAACATGGAGAGTGTAATAGAATAAACAGAGTTTAGAAGAAAAATTTCAGTGGAAAATCATTTCTTTCTAGGAAAAGGAGACACTTGGAAGTATAATATTAATAAAAAAAATTATTTTTAATGAAAAGAAAGCAGTGGACACGAGGAAGAGCAGACATGGTAATTCGTGAGACAATATTAGGCAAGATGCTCAGAAAGGCAGGCTGGGTACAGCACCTGCTTAGTGAACGGTCCTCTTAAAGGGACAGAGAGAAACAGACAGAATAAAAAGACAATAATATTTACACATAAATTCACAGGCATTACTGAAGAAATTTGAGGAACTTCTTGGCTGATGGCTACTTCCCTCTTGGTGAGATAGAAGATATGGTTGTTATTTTCCTTGCTAAATCAACATTTCTCTTCTCCCTTAAAAGTGTGATAGTTATAAGCTTGGATTTATATTAGAGTCTATCCTTGGAAGGTTATATGATAACATAATGCAATAATGTGTGTCTTCAGACTTCTTCAAAAACCAGTCTTTAAAAATCTTGCACAAGTGCTAGCATTAAAGTGATTTGAGCTCTTTGATTTTTAAAGTATCTAAATGTCAATGGAATCAGAAAGTTTGTCAGCCCTATTTATATTCCATCGACTTTTGGACAATTTATCAATGTCAGAACTGGTGCACTGTATTCACAGATGTCTGGGTGCCATTATGCTTTTAAAGATTACATTATGTTACGGTGTATTCAATTCCCTCAAGCAAGAAATAGGATGGCTTCCTACAGGTAAAAATATTTATTTTTACATTTAAATTGTTCATTTCTACCTTCTCTCCTTGCCTTTTCCAGGTTTCAATTGTATGCGTGGTGTTAGGAATGAATGACAGTCTTAAGCTTGTATATAAAACAGAATGTGAATGCAGATCAAGTCTGCTGAAACTTCACTGTTAGTTGAGTGCTGACATATGATAGAACTTTAGTACTTTTACATTGTCAATGACAAGGAAAGTAGCTTATCCTAAAAAAAATTAAAATACAAATAACACCAATTATCAGGGAAAAAGAGGGAATGCAGAGAGAGCAAAAGAACATGAGCATTATTTGGGGGGAAATTTGGACAGTACGGATACCATAATGCAGAAAATGAGACAAGGAGCATCTTTATATAAAATATAGCATGAAACAGGAATAATAGATTCAAGTATTTAGGAATATGGAACCAATCTCACAAAACCTGTTTTCCTTCTAATCTCTTACAAGGCTATGCTATCTGATGAATAGCTAAGAGGTAACTATTTAAGAATGGAACCGTGCTGCCTGAGTAATACAATGGAGTTTAGACTTTAATTCCAAGAAAACAATAGTGTCATGATCTCTCTAGCCACTAAATTATTCATGTATCTACTCCTTAAGTGATTCTAACTGAAACGTATTATCTACCTACATATGGGATAGAGGAAGAAGAAAAAAATTACAATAGCAATAAAAAATTATTTTGATTGGTTATTATATCATCTAGTATTTCCTTCTCACCTGGCTCCACTACAGCCCTTACCTTGTATTTAGAAAAACAATAACTGAAGAACTATTATAGTTGTCTGATAGTAGAGTCAGTCCATCTCTTTTTCTATTCCAGTCCTCCAACTCAAAAAGACATGAATATTGAAGTTTCTACTTTTCCCCCTTCTATTCCTTATTCAATTTCTTATAATAACTGGACAAGGCAGGTGTTCATTTATTCTTTTTGAAACTGTTTTTATTAATCTCCTTTGAGAAATGAATGTTTGAAATGTAATGTTTATTAGAGGATGAAATCGTTAGCTCCTCTTTTGAATGTAATCTCTGTTTTTACTATTGATATTATTGTTTATATGCTTTAGGAAGTGATCATTTTCTCCAGAAGTCGAGTTCTTTTCAAATAGTGATTAATTCATTTTTTAAACTGTGCTATATTTCAAAGCTGGAGACCAGGCCACTTTGAAATGATCCCAGTTGAAAGACTCTTCCACTAAATTGTAGATCAAGTAGGATTTGTGTGTAAAAATGGAATGTTTCAGAAAGCATTTGTCTCAAAGTGTATGACATATATGTATTTTGTTCTTTAAAATTTTGACCCGTTTAAAAAAATTTTTCACTCATTTTCACTATTCAATGTAAGTTATTAATTTACCTTACCTAATAGAGTACAGCTGTGCTTATCAGCACCTCCATTATTAGTACACATGATTAAGAGCCACACAAACTTTATTATGATGCATATTTTAAAAAAATAAAGGAATGAATTAAAATTTTAGACCATTGATTTGATAACTTCTTAATCTGGATACTAGTAGCAAATTGTGTTTTTCCTATAGATCATTTAAAAATAACGTATATAAATTCCTTCAAAATAGTAGAATTTGGCCCTATCATGGAGCTGCTTTCCATGAGTTCATATTTATTTATTCCATCATGTCTTTAATAGTTTACATAATAGGAATAACTCGATTGTATCTTTAAAGGAACTGATTTGATAAAAGTATGGAGTATCGATTAGAAAAATGTCTTAAAAGAGATGCATCAATTTTAATAACAAATCACATAAATATACCAACATTGAAAATGGCAGAGAAGAGATGGATCATGAAAAGGAAAATTTAAAAGAATTAACCAAATTTAATAAATGCCTAGAGATGTGGAGTGAGGGACATAGGCAAGCCAAGAATGAGCTATATTCTCGTGAGGTTTCGATGGGAGAAAATGTAGGAAGCTACACATAGAGAGAGTGAAGACTTTATCTTCACTGTTCCATTTGACATACAAGATAAAGGAATAGCCAAGGTTAAAGAAAATTATAACTAAGTCATACCTTGGACTTGGCACCTGTGGCTCAATTGGCTAACGCGCCAGCCAAGTACACCTAAGGTGGCAGGTTCGAATCCCCAGCCTGGGCCCGCCAAACAACAATGATGGCTGCAACCAAAAAATGGCCGGGCGTTGTGGCGGGCGCCTGTGGTCCCAGCTACTTGGGAGACTCGCTTGAGCCCAGGAATTG
>CAUYQV010153194.1:0-25809 GCA_963574575.1 Galagoides demidoff
GCCTGTGGTCCCAGCTACTTGGGAGGCTGAGGCAGGAGAATGGCTTGAGCCCAGGAGTTGGAGGTTGCTATGAGCTGTGATGCCATGGCACTCTACCCAGGGGGATAGCTTGAGGCTCCGTCTCAAAAAAAAAAAAAAAAAAAAAGAATTAAGAACTCAGAAAATGTGCTGGTGAGTAGTATTTCTTACTACTGATTCTGCTTATTCCTTCCCTCTTTTTCTGCTTCTGTGTCCTATTCTTAACACATATTCTTTTCTTAATAAGAACAATTAAAAGTAGTCAAATTTTCTCTCTCTCCTTTTAGAATCAGTCAAGGACTGGTGGGGTCTGTTCTTTCTTCTTGTTTTCCTTTTTTTAAAAACAAATTTCATATTGATACAAGGGTGCAGATGTTGAGGTTATATTGTTTCATTTCTAAGGTAAAGTTCAAGTTGTAGTTGAGCCCTTCACCTAAGGGTGTGCAGGATACTCTCACGCTGTGCATGTTAGGTGAGATCCCTACAATCGCTGTCTCTCCTTCCCTTCTTTTTCCTGTCCCCCTCCCTAAACCGTACTTGTATTTTTTTCTTTCCTGTGGATGTGTAGTTGTTTATATATTGGATTCATATTAGTATCGAGTACATTGGATACTTTTTTTTATTCTTTTGATACTTTACTAAGAAGAATGTGTTTCAACTCCATCTAGATAAATGCGAAAGATGTAAAATCATCTTTTCTTATGGCTAAATAATACTCCATGGTGTATATATACCAGTTTGTTCATCCACTCATGGGTTGATGGGCACTTGGGTTGATTCCATGGTCTTGGAAGTTGTGAATTGAGCAGCAATAAACATTCTAGCGAGCGCAGTTGTCCTTGTTGTAAAAAAATGATATATTTTTTTCTGGGTAGATACCTAGTAATGGGACTGCAGGATCAAATGGAAGGTCCACTTTTAATTTGAAGGTTCTCCATACTTCTTCCCATAAAGGTGGGGCCTGTTTTCCTGGTTTGGCATCTTGGCTCCAAGTCAGTTACCAAAGAGCCTCTCTAAATAGAGGATACAAAAAGTGTGACGTAGGTGGACCCAGACTCACCACCTGGGTTTAATCCTCAGGGTGATTTCTAAAGCCATACTTCCTAGGAAGGCTCCCAAATTCCCCTGACGCTGGACATCTCAGGGTGGGAAATGTTAATTAAGGCAATGGAAACCATCCACTAGGTGTCTTCCAGGCCCTCCATCAATGCTTCTGGGTAGATGAATCTACACAGTGGTCTCCTAGTGGCACTTTCCTGAATGTGCACGGTTGAGTATGAAGGAGACTTAGACTCTGCATCAGGTGATGGGTCTTTCTCTTTTCCAGCTGGGAAGACATCATAGAGGGTCTTAAAATGGGGAGGAGAGAAAGAAGGGCAACCTGAAGATGGCACTAGTGGATGGAATTTGGTTTCAAGTTTCCTTACAGTTAAAGCTGGAAGCAAACCACATTGCCAAGGGATGGAAACTGTGTAACAAAAGCCAATCTTCAGAGGCGAACATTGCCCTGCTATTGAATTTTCCACCAGGTGGCTACTTCATAGGTCCACGCGTGCTCAACTATTATTTCAGAAAAGACACAGAACCACTTTTCGAATAGATAGCTCTCATATCACCCGTCTAAACTGGCATAACCTGGAATCATAATTCAGGGAAGGCATTTCTGCAAGAAGTGAAGATAATAAGCTCCAAGTGCTTTCATTTTCTGTCTGTCTGTCTTAATGTAGGGAAAATCAAGATGGGACCCTGAGTGGAAACCCACACGTGGGGCCTGGGAGCCATCACAGGCGGATCTCTGAGGACATCGGCCCAATCTCTTTCTGCAGCCAGAACCAGAAGTGAAATGGGAGGGGGATAGTGGAAGCCAAATAGAAAGCATTTTTTCTTTTTTCATGTAGAAGTGTTGGAAGGGATGCTATTTAAGCGCAGCACAGATGTTTCATTTCTTGCTCATTCTTCATGAGTGATGTGGGCTGCCAGGGTCCCTGCATACACAGTCACTTGGGCCCAGGCCAGTGGAGTGTCCATGGTCTGAGACCAGCACCATATGGCACATGCAGCCACCAGGGGGAGACACAACAGCGATTAAGTGCTTTCTTCTGAAGTGTCAGGTGTCATCTATTCTCAACAGCTATTGGTCAGACCAGTCATGTGGCCCCAGGGAGGGCAGCAAAGTATAACCTCCGTCTGGGCTTAGAAGGGAGAGAAAACCAGACGTCTGTACACACTGTGAGTGTGTACTAAATAATGTTTCTTTCTCCTACAAAAAAAAAAAAAGGAAAGAGGGGACTCTACTGTTGATTGATAAAAACTGTGTACAAAGGTAACACTTGAACATTGGAACTTGCACACAACACTTTAGATAGAGATCTGGACCCTGACATGGAAACTTATTACAGGTTCCCACATTCTGTCCTGGGCACTGTATTAAACATACTGTATCCAGAAAGAGAGTACAAAATCGAGGCCCAAGGGCACGTCCCAATGTTGAACGCTCAGTGATGATGAGGCTTCAGGCCTGTACGGCCTGACACCTCACCTTTGGTGCTCCCTGAGTTGTGGAGGGGACATCCATCCCTGAGACAGAAGCCTGTCAGATCCCCAGGATGTACTGACAGTGCAGTGATGAAAATTGAACGCACCATAAATTGTACATCCCTCTGGGCCTGGTGGGTACCCTGCCTTGCTGCTTGTGATTCAGAAAACCCTGTTTATTTGTACCAAGGACGGTTGATACTTTAATCATCAATAAACTAACATTTCAACAGCCTGCCATAAATTTCGTGTCAAAGAAGAGATTTTGATGAGAAGGCTGTGATGAAAGGGGATCCGTACGGAGACTTCCATCCCTCAGCTTCAAAGCTCCCAGTGGTACAGCTTGGAGGTTACTACGCTGAGACTAGCCTAGCAGAAACCTATGTTTCCTACTTTTAAAATATCTGTGAATTAACCTACTCGAATATTTGGGACAAGATTTAGCACAAACTCTTACTTTTCAATGAATAAAAAATTGAGAGCAAATATTTTGGTAAGGAAATAGAGAACTGACAGGTATACTCTCTGATTATAATCGTTGAACAATAGACATCTTTCAACAAGCACTAATGGTATATTAATTATTAATAATAAGATCTGACTTCCTAGTAATAATACAGTCATCCTTACAATTTGTTGAGAGCGCTGTGCTGAGTCCTTTGGAGCCCTTATTTAATCTTCTCACCAACCTTATTTAAGTAGATATTATCTTCATTTTATTAGGTAGATGGTTCCCCATTTCCAGATGAGGAAACTGTGGCTGAGAGAGTTAAGTGGATGCCAGTGTCACAGAGCTGCTAATTCAGAGAGCTGCGTGACATCAAAGACGTTTTCTAACTCATCGAAACGCACAGTGGGTTAAAATGAGATCATTATAAATGAGATTATTTCTGGAATAAGAAAATAAGCTAAACAAGAACGAAGTTTCCCTTCTCATTTTAAGGATTCTCTTTCTAAGTAGACAACCCAGGATTCCCTCGTGTGATTCTGATTCCCTGAGAAGGCTAAATCTCAGCACTCAAGGATTGTCAGAGGTGGTTTCATTCTGTAACTAATGAAACGTTCTTTACCCTTGTTGGCATTCTGGCCAGGGGTGTTTACAAAAGTCAGGAGTTTTGTAGGAGAGCTGTTTGGACTAAGCAATGGTCCATTGCGGCTCAGGGATCTTGTGTCGGTTCCAAGTGCTTTTTCAGAGGAAGGGGTTATCTGCATGACCACTATGGCCTGCTGCTCACAGGATATCTTCAGATTGTTTCTTTTAATCCACTTGTAAGTGAGTTCAACAGTCTTATTTCCTCAAGATATAGCAAGAGTGGGGAGATCACAGAGGTGCCCAGGAATAGTCACGGTTGGCCATTGAACGGTTACTGAGCCCCCATTGTGGATCAGGGTCTGTATTAGCCCACTGTGGCTGCCATGACATCCTCTCACAGATTTTGGAGCTAAAACAACAGGAAGGTACTGGAGGCTGGATGTCCACAGCAAAGTCGCTGGCAGAGTGGATTTCTCCTGAGGCCTCATGCCTTGGCTTGTAGGTGGCTGCCTCCTTGCAGTGTCCTCACGTGGCCGTCCCCCTATTTGTACATTCCCACGGTGCCTCTCCCTCACCTTATAAGGGCAGCCGTCCTATTGCATAGGGCCGTACCCTTCTGGCCTCATTTACCCATCACTGCCTTTTTAAAGACAAATATCTATCTCAAAATACAGTCACAGTGAGGTTTAGGATTTCAGAATATACATTTGAGGGGGTTGACACAATTCAGTCTGTAATGTGCTTCACTCTGGGCACAAAGAATGTTATGGGACAAGGAAGAAAAAACAGTCACTACCTCTGTCAGTTTTCATGGAAGAAGAAAAGGCCGTCTTAAAATAAGTTGCATAATTAATTACAAAATGGCTGATGCTGGAATGAAGCATCACAACATAGCTTAGAACAGGTGACTCTAACTTTGTGCAGGAGGCACAGGGGGCTTCCCCGGGGAGGTGAGGTTGGAACTGAGCCATGAAAAGGGAACAGAAGGAGGTGAGACAGAAGGGCTCGGGCCCAGGATCTACAGAAAAGAGGAGTGTGATCAGGACTTTAAGGCCTGGTCCTGTTCATGACAAGTTTCAGGGCCTGAGAAGCTGCCAACGTTGATCATGCCAAGAAAATGAGGGAAGGAGATGATTTGAAAGAATTTGGGACTCAGAGTTGCATTGGGTTCTAATCATCTCACATTCTGTGGAATGGCCATCAATGTGCCCAAGAAACATGGCTTTTATGATTCCATTGTTTATATCCTGTTGCTTGTACTAAGTAATTCTCAATGTGTGTGGATCCCTAAGACTCACTTGGGAACTTAGTTTAAATATATAAATTCCTAGTCCTGCTCCCCAAAGATTCTGAATCAGTGCATTCAGGCTGGGGTCTAGGAGTCTGCGCGTTTAGATCTTGGTATCAGGTTCTGCTGCTATGATGGTCCGTGGACCACCTTTATCAAAGCTCCATCTAAAGAGAGAAGTTTCTGACACATTACCTAGAAAAGCATAGAAAAGTTGGACAAATCGCAGATGCAAAGAAATACCAGACTTGTTGGAATGTCTGCCAGATTTGACCCAAGGGCACAGAGTGATAGTGTCCTTGGGCCTTTACATAGGAGACTCTACAGTCAGTATTTTGCATGTTAGCAATCTCACATTCATGCAAGGAGGTACTACTGCAGATTTACAGATGAAAAACTAAGGGGCACAGAAGTCAGATGCATATCTCAGGTAACACAGCTCATTTTTCAGGTGAATAGGACATACACTCGAACACCAGGTTTAAATGACCCTGTGGTGAAGCGTCACAGCCTCCTGCACCTGTATTATGCCTACTGCACCAAGTTTTGTATCAGCTATAGATGCTTCTGCTTTTCATTCATTAGATCAGAAGTCCCTAACCTTTTGGGCACCAGGGAACGCTTTCATGCAAGACAGTTATTCCACAGATGGGGGATGGGGTGGCTTCAGGAGGATTCAAGCACATTACATCTCCACTTCAGATCATCAGGCCCTGGTGCACTGATTCTCACAGGGGTGGGCAGCCTGGTCCTTCCCATGTGTGGTTTTATAACAGGTTCACCCTCTATGAGAATCTAGATCATGCTGTTGATCTGACAGGAGGTGCAGCCGAGGCAGTGATGTGAATGATGGGGAGCGGCTGTAAATACAGATGAAGCTGTGCTCCTCGCCTGGCACTTACCACCTGCTGTGTGGCCTTGTTCCTAACAGGCCGTGGACTGCTATCACACAGCCAGCCTGGGGGTTGGGGAACGCAGCATTAGAGAATCCGGAAAGCCTCATGTCTTGGTCCCTTTTAGGATGCTAGAACAAAATCCCATAAAATGGGTGCATTGTCAACAGAAATTTATGGCTGAGAAATCCAAGGCACCAGGAGAGTCAGTGTCTGGAGAGGGCTCGTTTCCTGGGTCACAGATGTCCATCTTCGCACTGTGCCCTCACAGCAGCATGGAAGGGGTAAAGGGTCTCTCTCTCTCTCTCTCTCTCTCTCTGGCCCTAATCTCATGGGGGCTGAGTCCTCATGACCTAAGCAGCTCCCAAAGTCCTTTCCTTCTAATACCATCACATTGGTGATTAAAACTTAATTTGTCAATTTGGGGAGAAGACAGATAGTCACTCCACGGTCTTTGTGGACATTGAACTGTGACTGTGCTGTGGACTCTCTTCTCAAACCTGGAAGTAGCCCTTGGACCTCACTCATTCCCACCAGCTATCATGCATTTTATTAACCTTCACTGCTTAGAAAAAAAAATCAAAATTGCATTCGATTGCCTAATTTAGACGGAACAATTTTTTAGAGTAGAGTATGTTTAACATTTTCTTTGCAGACCCCTTAAAACCACACCTCTTATCTTACGGGATAGATCATATTTTTGACTTTCTCTTCCCGTCAACTTGGACATACTCCCCGCCAGGCCAGCTGACTCTAAATGAGTTCGCCTTTCACGCGGTGTCGTTCCGTCCGCTCGCCACAGAGACGATTCCAGGTCATTCCAATTTATTTAATTAATTCTGGAGATGAAATTATTTTGCCCGATAACTAGAATGCTAATGGGACTTAGTGTAATGGTTGAGTTCAGGTTTGTTGGTTTGAAAATAAACGCCTTCATTTCAATATTTGCCTTTTGGCTGCAGCCCGTTAACTGGTCACACACCGTAACCTCATTAACATCCCGGCTTAATTGTAAGTTAACAGGCACCTAGTTTTGCAAAGCAGACCACGTTTTGCTCCCCGAATGTACCCCTGAATGGATATTCCCACCAGATGGATGGGGTAGCGTGACACAATTCATACTATTGAACATAATGGTCTTATCGATGCCTCAATGATAATCAGATAAGATTTTTTAGAAGTCAGAATAAAGTGAAGAAAATAAATTTTTATCTTGGTGGTGCATCATTGCAGGTGGAGATTGGCAGAGGGGTGCTACATCTGTGATTGGGGGAGGTCGCCAGGAATAAAGGGGGGAACAGTACAACCTCTGTAGAATCAAAGGCAGAATTAGAATCTGCATGTTAATAGCTTTCCTGCCAGTCACGAATAAATGCATTCTTCACATCCCAGCTATATAAAGCTTATTTCAAAATAAATTCTGGGGAGCGCTCAACCTGATTGAATCAGCTGTAAGCTCTGTTAATATATTTGTTCGAGACACTTGGACTCAAAAGCTTTTTAGACAGAATATCACTTTTTTTATATTATTCATGGTAATGTAATTCCCCCCTTTAATCTCTTCAGGGTTTCCCATTAAGTCATGATACGCGGTTCAGAGAAAGTTGGAGCGGCCATTAATCATGCTATCTGGTCTCGTGCGCGTCTACTGTGCGTCCATCTCTTAAATCAGCCACTCGGCAGCCGGCAAGGCATGTGGCCACTCCAGGCCATTTGATCGAACAGCTCTTGTTAGGAGATTAGGCTGCTAATCTCCACGCCAGCTAATGGAAATCATTCTGGGCAAGGAAATAAAACTGAACAACATTAGCAAAATCACTACATATTATAGGAATCAAGTACATCCCAAATGGCTTAATCCTACAGTTTAGATATCAAGCCTAGGAGGAGAGTGAATTTCTTAGATTATCTGAGATACTCGAATGCCTGTATCATATACATGGGTGTCGTGTGTGTGTGTGGAGTAGGAAACCCATCTGAGATGGGGTATCTTTAAAGTATTTTTTATCTGTCCAGGCAAAATAAACAAAGACAGAATGGATTGAAAAAAGAAAAAAACAGAAGAAAAAGAAGAGAAGGCAGGAAGGAAAAATTGAAAATTTTCATTTCTTTCACAATGGAGGGAAATACCCGTGTTGAAAACACGTGACACACATTCAACAGATGTTTGTGGTTGAATTAAGTTACCTGGTCTAGATCTTAGGACTTTCTCTTCCTCTCTAAACCCAAACTAACAATTCGTTAATACTGTCATTAAAATGTTCTTACGTGATCATTCCAGTGGTAATCAAAAAGTAAGAAAAGAAACCCAAGTATTTTCAAGTTGAAGAAATGAATTTTCAGTCTAGAGCAAAGTCTGTAAAGGACAAGGTGGTAAATATTTTTGGCTTTGCGACCCATAAGATATCCAGCACCACTAGTCACATAAGATGTGTGCTGAACGCAGCTGCAGATAGTACGGAAATAAATCGGCATGGTTGTGTGGCAATAAAACATTATTTACAAAAACAGGCAGGGGCTGGATTTACTCTGTGAGTCCTAGTTTGCCAGCCCCTCATCTAAGAGCGTGTTTGTCTGGGAGACAGAATTTCAAAAATCGTTTTCTTCTTTGATTTTGGGGATTTAGGCACACACTATTCTCAACCGTGGAGGAATGCTCATCGTTTGAATTTTCATTTTTATCTGACATAATGTAAAGCCCTTCCTTGGGGATTTCTTGGTGATCTCTACACTTCTTGTCAAACACCCTGCATCTCGACTCTGCTGGAAATGGCCTCAGCCCCACCCTGGGTGGCTGTGAAGGCAGGTGGGAGAGAGCCGCCTTGGAGGTGGTTACTTTCCATACTGGAGTAATTTGGGAAAAAAATCAGGAGTTTGGGATGAAGATTTGGAACAAGAAGATGGAAGGCTGACTTCTTCTTTTTTTTTTTTTTTTTAACGATAAAGAGAAAAGTAAGGAATAAGAGATATGGTGTGAAGTGTCACTTGACTAGGGGCCAACTATTTATTGATACATTTGTTAAAAGGAATGTTCTAGAGTCTTTTGAGGAAAGATGTTATATGTTAGGATTTTGAGGAACAGTCACTGTATCCCATGAAACAGATAAATACAGGAGGGCCCAATGGGAAATTGTAGCTAACTACATGTAGTAAATAAAATCGTTATAAAATATTAGCTACATGTTGGCCCCTTCTTTGTGAAATTTTATAAAGAGTATTTTGTAAATAAAGGTACATTTAGCTATAGTTTCCCATTTTCCCTCTGTATGGCGACTATAGAGGTGACTTTTGGGACACCTCGTAAATGTTGTGGAATCATACTACTGATTTTGGAAGGAAACTAAGGAAAACAGATTCCTCTCCATCCTTTTTCTGGTTACTTATAGGCCTGGACTTCTAAACTGTGTATAGAAGTCTATTGTGTATTGTCACCTGAATTTCCCCCAAAGAAGGCTAGCGGTCATTTGGATTCATATTTACTTACACGTACTTAAATTTTTAACTCTGAAATTGACCTAGGGTAGGTAAAGAAACGGGAGACTATCTCCCTGATTTCTTGGAGACGGGGACATCTATCTTGTGGGTGTGGTGGAGGCCATGCTAGGTGGTTTGGGACTGTCACTTCTTGGGAGGGAGGGACCACCCAAGACCAGGAGAGGTGAGTCTGGAAGCTGATTACTTTTTGTGCCTCTGCTTTGAGCAGTGAGCCTCGTAATCTCCAGACAGTCACCTTAGCCACGGTGAGCACTGAATGCCCCAGCCTCCTGTGAGTGCCCCTGAGAAGGCAGACTCCTGCCATCAGCTTAGTTCTGTCCTCTGCCAAGATGCCAGTGGCCGGACTGCTCCCCATTTTGCACTTGAGATCAGAATGAACAGAAACCTCTTTCACCTTTTCCAGGCTAGGGTTGAGTACACAAACAGGAGTCGTTTCTGTCCTGTGGTTTTCAATCAGCAAACCACCCCTTTTGCAAACCACCCCTTTTGTCCATGGTAAGAGTAAAAGCAGGGAGATTTCTAGAATGGACGGTCAGAAGCCGGTGTGAACAGGACCTGCGTGTCTCAGTCGGGGCCTAGCCATGCTCTGCTTCCTAACGCACTTCTTCTGTGTGTTACCGGAGCTCTGTCTGCGACGGCGGTATGCAGAGGTCACTGGCAGGGTGACCCAGGGGCCGAGACATTTCATATGGCCCTGGAACTTCACATGTGACTGTTACCTCCAGTTAGAGCTGCACTTCTTAACCCCACAAAGATCACACTTGTAATACTATTCCGATGAAGCCATCTCACCCTGTAAACCGTCATCTGATTTATACAAAGCCATCTGCTCCCATACGGGCTGTTTTATTTGGAATCCAGGAGGGGAATAGGTACATCTGTACCCTCTATAAGCATCTGAATCTTAATGAATAAAACCACCGACACGTTGTTTAAAACGGAATAGTAGGATTCTATTTATAGTTTGGTACAGTTCCATAATCCAGCTCGGTACTGGACGTGTCCTGTCAGTCATGTGGAAAGTGCACTTCTCTGCTGGTTTCCGAGGGAGGCGGCAGGGATCAGAGAGGTGGCCAGGAGGGACTGGGAGCCTGAACCCTGAGGGTGTGGGGAGAGGTCAGGGCTCCCCATTAGGGACTGTTGCTCACACAGCAGCCACCCATGTTTTTCATGTGATCGTCCCCGGCCCAAGCAAAAGAGGATTGGTGCAGCTGTTCGTCCTTTTCCTTCCTAAGAAAAAGCAGGTTTTAGACCAGTGATTATTTATTCACTGACTCATTCTTTCTTTTATTTCTTTTATTTTTTTCTTTCTTTTCTTTCCCTCCCTCCTTCCTTTTCTCTTTTCTTCTTTTTTCCTTTTCCTTTCCTTTTCTTTCCTTTTTTTAGTCCCTCCCTTCCCCTTCTCTCCCCTCCCCTCCCCTCTCTTCTCCTTTTCTCTCCTCTCCTCTCCCTTCTCCCCTCTCCTCCCCTCTCCCCTCCCCTCCTCTCTCTCTTCTCCTCTTTTTAACTTTTTTTTCCTTTACACAGGTCTTGCTCTGTCACCCAGGACTACAGTGACATAAGCATAGCCCACTGCAGCCTTGAACTCCTAGGCTAAATCTATTCTCTACTTTAGCCTCCTGACTACCTGTGCCACTGTGCCCAGCTGAATTTTTTAAGATTTTTTGTAAACACTGGCTTTCACTGTGTTACCCAAGCTGGAAAGGAGTGCAGTGGCATCATCACTGCTCGCTCCAACCTCAAACACCCAGGTTTAAGGATGCTCCTGCCTCAGCCTCCCAAGTAGCTGGGACTACAGGTGTGTACCACTCCACCCAGCTGAATTCTGTAATTTTTTGTGGAGATGGGGTCTTGCCATGTTGCCCAGGTCAGTCTGGAGCTCTGGACCTCAGGCAGTCCTCCTGTCTCAGGCTCTCAAAGTACTGAGATTGTAGACGTGAGCCCTGCAGCCTGGCTTCTTTAGTCCCTCTTCATTCGGTGGTTAGGGGGTTGGTTCTGGATGAGTACTTTTGCATTTGAACAGGGGGTTCAGGAGGGAGTAGTTACTTATCTCTGACAATCAGCTAGGGACTCATAAGAACAGCAGACATGGCCAGAGCCCTTAGGGAGTACTTAGTGAGAGGTGCGATGCCCTCACAGGTGCAGGGCTACTGTGGCCCAGGAATGTGAGGCAGACTTGACCTTGAGCAATTCTCTAGGAAGATGTAGGAGTGGAAGGAGGAAGCCAGGGGAGGATAGCAGGGTAAGTAGAGCCAGTGACTTCACGAGGTCCTGGTGGCTGTGGCCCTCAGGTCCTGCAGCCCCCACTGGGGGTCACCGCTGGCCTTGGAGAGAGTGGCTAGGTGGAGACCTTCTGCATGGCTGACCTTTGGAACACAGGGAGGTTTGGGAGAGCAAATTCCCTTACCTTAGAGATGAGAGAAAAGTCTAGAAAGGTGGAGTGTAGTCACACAGTGGAGGACTTTGGTGCCTATTCATGAGATGAAACTTTTTCTGAGGGCGGCTGACTGGCTTTCGAGTAGCCAGGCAACAGGTCTGAGTTTTGTTTTGTTTTTGTTTTTGAGACAGAGTTGGTCTCCTGGTCTGAGTTTTTAATTACATACTTTGAGTACCTGTGTGTTGGCAGCAGGTAACGGGCCAAACTGTGTAGCAGCCCCTCACTTAGCATCTCTTGGTGACACAAAGAAAAGCAATGGAGGTGGCCCGCCCTGGGCCAGGAGGGATGGGGCGGCTGTGGTGGCCACTGTGGGTGTGGTGGAAAGGGATGAGAAGAACAGTCTCGGACGGGAACAGTCTTGAATTTTTCATCATCTGTGCTAACAAGTCCTTAAGCTCCATATAGTAAACACCGGGCATGAAAGAGCTTTGGCTGATGAGTGGATAGAAAAGTAATAGATAGATGGGTCCCTGCATGCACAGCCAGGCACACATACACACTTGTGCATAGAGACAGATACCGGTGAAGAGCTAGACGCACACACACATTGTGTGTTGCACATACACACATGTGTCCACATGCACCCAGTTATACACACTCATCTGGCTTTGGACAACGATCCCCAGGATAATCTTGTTTGGCTTTTAAAATCATGATGTTGAATGGGACCAGCCAGGGTCCTGAGCCAGTGCTCTGTCCAGCACGCACAGATTTGATTCCTCAGCTCCCTGCTTCTCTATTTCCATAATAGAGACGCTCCCATAATCCCACTCGGCTCCCATAATCCCGCTGCCCACCCAAAGCCTCTGACTCTGATAGCCAGGCACTTTCTGAGGACAGAGGTGGGACGATCTGTTCCTTTTACAGAAACTGTAAGTCTTACCCAAGCATTAATTTTGCTGCACCAGCAGCCTGTTCTCCCACAAAACACTGACTAGGAAGAAAAGGCACCCAGCAAAACCAGCAGGGCCTGGCAGGCAGCTCGTGGCTCCCTGGCCACCTAAGGTCCTTTCCCCAGGAATGTGGAAATATCAGCTGGGGCTGGGAGAGTTTGGAAGGAGTGCTAGCTCTTTCTTATCTCTCTCTTTCCTTTTGTCTTTCAGTTACTTTTGATTATAAGTATAGTTAATGCTATGCATTTGCAAAAAAAATAAATAAACCTCTACTTTGTTATAATGCTCATTGGAGACACATATATTTCCAAATGTAAATGTACTCACCTGTGCTGTGTGGGGAAAGGAAGCATTTTTCAGCCAAGGAAAGGTATTCTCTTAGCAATATTTCTAAACTCCTTTGTTTGTGATCATACCTTCGGCACCCTCTTGCTAAATAGTGGGGAGGTAGCGGTATGTGGCCTACAGAGCCACAGCTGTGGACCTTGGGACTTGGCACCCAGTGTATTCATCTGCGTCATGGGCCAGCAGCTTTGACAACATCTCCGAGCTTCCTGAGGGTTCGGCAAGATAACAAGTAAGAGGGCCTGTCCCATCTGTAACTAAAGCAAGGCCACTCATTTTTACTACTGGCATTATTGTGATTATTGCTGCGGTCTGGAAGGGGCTTCCTTATTCTTCATCTGACCAAGGCCAAGGGGCGATATTCACTCTTTGGACAAGAAACAACACCCCCCCAATCTCAAAGCACTTCCCATTGGGAGTGATTTCAGTAGAACCCCAGAGAAGCCTCCCGTTCGACTTTGCCCAGCGATACCGGGGAAAGGCTCCTTGAGAACACCAGCTTAAATAAATGTGATCACAATCTCCGCAGGATCCTGATGCCTCTGATTTTTAAAAAGTGTCTACTACGGGGTATTTATTATTCAGTGGTAATAATAAATCGCTGCTTACGGAATCCAGGGGATGGAGTGTTGTGAGGGGGAGGAAGGACAGCGTGGGGAGAAGAGCTGTGAGAGACCGAGGTCCAGCCAGGCCCGGGCTATTAATCATCGCCCTCCATTATTTCCTGAAGATTCGTTCATTGTTCCATGGGTACCTAGAGGGTCAATTAGAGACCACAGACAGGCTTTTTCAAAGACACAGGAGGGTCAATTAGGCCCTCCTTATAATTTTCTGCTTTAACAGCAAATGCCAGCCTATCGTGCATCAGATGCGAGGGAGTTTGGAAATAAACAGGGTGGTTTCCCTCCCCCTTCAGAAAGATAGAAAGAAAGGAAAAATCCAACATGAACAAGTAGAAGCGGTCGGTGACGGGGGAACATGCGGCTGGCTCACTGGCCCTCGGCCTCTGGCTTAGGGAAGGCGAAGAGGATTTTATCAGCGACTGAGACTTGTGGGGAGCAGAGTTGCGGAGGGGTCAGAGCACCAGGAACGGTCAGGGAATTTCTATGATGGAGCACTCTGTTCCCCTGTCTGAGGCGCTTCATTTATCTTGGGTGTGAGGGTATGAGGGTATAATTATAAAGTCTCTACCACCGAAATGGCACCTGGAATCAATTGCAGTGGAGACGTGGAGTGACACGGGATGGGTCACCGTGTCCACCGCTGGCTGCCGTCCACATGGAGGGACGCATCGCGCTAAACGCCCCCACGCACGTCATAGTTTGCCCAACACCCCGTTTGTTTTCCCTGGGGTGGGCGCGCCTATTCCGAAACACACCAACAATAACGTCAAAAGAAGAAGGGAATTGTCCTGGGTGAGCGACAGAGAGGGAAACGTGGAAGGGGTGTTGCGTCAGAAGTCTGTGTGCTGGCGTTTCTGCTGCTTTTCTGTGCGGGCCACTAGATTTTGACTCTGCCCATTGCTGAATACCTGAGCCTGCTAACAAAATGAAAGACCAATTAATATTGCTGCTTTTTTGTTTTTTTTTTACTTTGAGACCCTGTTCTACCTATTACACAGAGATTTGGAAACAAAAGAGAAATCCTTTTAATGCGTGAAAAACTAATTCCAACTTCAGTGATTTCACCCCTCTTGGGCTCTCGGTAACACATCTTAGCTCTCCGTTGTAAGATTCCCCAGGTGAGGGTTTGCATGTGCGGGCACCGTCCTAGATGCTGGGGATTTGGCCAAAGTGAGCAGCAAAACCCCCGTGCTCTTCACTCCTGGAGCCCTGGGTCCTCCGGGGTCTGTTCTACTTCCAGGTTGTGGATTCTGTGTGAATTTCCAAAAGGGGAATGGGACTGAAGCCAAAGAGGCTGAACTCGGGTCTGCTAGAGCCTCTGCTCGAACTGCTGAAAGCCTCCCCGTATTTCATGTCCCCCAGAAGGAGGAAAGACACGTGTCCCTGTAAAGCAGAGAACTTCACCTGCCTTGCTCACTGTTGCCTGGAATAGAGCTGGGCACACAGTAGGCCTTCAATGAGTATTTGTTGACTAGCCAAGCTCATGGTTGTGCAGCTGTGATTCCAAAAGGCCTGGCTCCTCCCTGGCCTTCATAGAAGATCTCTTCCACCCCTACGCATCTTTAGCCCTGACTGATGCTGCCCAGGGGGGAGGGAGATGGAAGGGTCGGGTATTTGTTTCAACACCTTTGTATTCTGATCTCTGGATAAGAAGCAAGAAAATCTTCTAATACTTGGAATCTCCATTCTCATTTCTAACTCCTATCATAGAAGTTGCAAATTGATGGCTTGCCGCTGGCTTTTGTCTGGTCTGACGAAGTTTGTATTTATTTATTTTTTTCTGAATGAAATAAAATAGTTGCCAGTGTTTAAAAAACTGGGAGATCATATCAAAATTGAGATTTCTTACTGCTCCTGAAAAAGCAGATAGGGCATCATTTGCCTGTATTTGCATTTGGCCATCACTTGGCTGGACCTGGTGACGGCTGCCACTCTTTAGCAGAACCACGTGCCTTCTAGTTTTCCCGAGCACCTGTCAGGCCCATGTCACTCACTATCGGGACCGCCTGGCCTCCCGGCATTGCAGTTTGCATTTACACTAATTCATGAGCCTGTCCACTTATACCCAGCCATGTGGTAGCTTCTCAGAAGCCTCCCCAATTCTAGCCTCCAATTCCCTGAGCTGACCTCTGCCTGTCTCACCACTCCCAGTCTTGGCTCTGATGCTTACAAAGGCAAGGTGTTTATATGTGTATATCCTGCTTAGAATGTTGCCTCTCCCTCACCAAACTAACTCTGGCTCTTCTGGAGGACTTCCCTGAACCCTACACCCTTTCACTCTATAACCTGCAGCCTGCATTGGGTGCCCTCCATCCTCCTTTGTTCCCTAATGTATTGTAATCGTGGTTCTCTGTTTACTGTTCTGCAGGCCATCCCAGAGAGTCATCCCCTGACCACAAGGACTTTGTTGCTCTCAGTCATATCTGGGGCATCCAGATAAGTTCTGGTCCCTGCGCGGAGGGACACATATCTGAATCTGGCTGGATCCTAGCTTGGGAGAGGAACAGTGGTGAGGAAAGGTGAGCCCAGAGATAAGGCTGAAGTTCCCCAGTGCCTCAGAGGTTTCAGAAAGAGTTGGGATCACATCTTCATAGCCATTTGGAAAGTTCTGGCAAGGTCTATGCTAATGTGTTATCTCGTATGTAATAAAGGGACCAAGCATACGTTTTAGAAGGAGCCCTCTGGCTTCTTCAAGAGAAGGATTTGTAAAGGGGGGTAAAGGTTTGTAAAGGTTTGCAAAGCTGGTAGCAGGCAGCATCTTAGAATATCCAGGCAAGAGGCTGTGGAGGTCAGAGCCCAGGAAGGATATAGAGAGATGCCGCTATTGAGTGAAGATAGGCAGGTAGACCAAATTCTAACATGGGAGGGGAGATAAGACAGGATGGAGCCCATGAATTTACAAAAATATCTTCCATTCTCCCTCTTCCTTCAAAGTATCCCCTGAATCACCTTGGTGACATGGTCTCTTATTCTTCATTATTTTTTATTTTTTTAAATTTCAGATTAATATGAGGGTACAATTAGGTTATAATGTTTGCATTTGTTAGGTAAAGTCCCTATTGTAGTTGTGTCCTGTACCCAGGAGGTGGGCCATATACCCTTAGACTGGGGTGGGCGCACACCCATCCCCTCCCTTCTCTCCCCTCCCCACGACTTGAATTGAATCGAGGTTTTCTCTGGTTGGGGGAGTGTATTAGATCATCTACTGACTCCATATTAGTATTGAGTATATCGAATACTTTTCCATTCTTACGATACTTTCCTAAGAAGACTGTGTTTCAGCTCCATCCAGGTTAATACAAAATGTGTAAAGTCTGCATCTTTTTTTATGTGGTCTCTTCTTAAGACCTGTCAGAAGCCAAAGGCTCTGAGTACAGCCTCTGATTTCACAGCGGCTCTGCCAGCAAATAGCCACTGGCTTCATTTTTAGCATGCTTATATTTTTGTGTATTCTGGGGGGATTTTCTTATCTTTTTCTTCTTCTTCCTTCTCCTCCTGAAGGGAAAGGCCCTTCTCGCAGTAACTTTGCAGTCTAACGCTCTAACTAATGACTTTAATCATGGGAATATATAGCAGACACGGACAGGACGGTCCTCGGCCCATTCGTCTTACAGACCCCAGGTGGCCAGGCGTGAACCACAGATTCCACCCTCTCTCCCACTCCCCGTTTGGATTGCACCTCAATTTATGACTTGGCTTACCATCAGTTGCAAAACGTGTTGTTCCCCAGCTTCTTCCTGAATCTATGTTTTTCCATTTTGTCTGAGATAGCCCAGGTCTCGGGAATTATATTGCTCAGAGAAACTAGTGACATTGAAAGGCTGTCTTTTGGTTATAATTTTGGTTTTAAGAAGAAATTGACAAAGCCATTCTTTTTTGTGTGTGTGTGTGTGTGTGTGTGTGTCCTGTACCCATCTTTGCAGTTCAGAAGATAGTGTCAGATGATATTTGATCCCCAAACACCCATGTTAGGGTTTTTCCCCACATAATCACTTAGAATCAGTCCATACTACCAAAGCAGTTACGTTGGGTGAAATCACCTCTGAGGTAGGTTTGGATCTGAAATCTTTCTTACTTGTCTTGGCGTATAATATGGCAGAGAAAAAAAGATTTCTGTTGCTGCTGGTCTGGAGTCACGGGCCAGAAAAACTTTACCATGATGAGTAATCCATGTCTTAGTGATAGGTATTGTTTTAGAACGAGGTCTTTAGTAACTGGTAAAATTATTCTGGAGATTGAGTTCCTGTATTAAGAATTTTATACTTGGAAGGCAAAGCTCTTGCGAAAACCAAAGAAATAAATCGAAGTAAATTTTATTCTATAGCTGAGATTGTTTTATGCTAGTTGTATGCTAGACGTCACAAATCATCACACACTTAGCAGTTCAAATCAACACCCATTTGTTAGCTACAGACCTGTGGGTCAGAAGGCTGGACTCAGCATGACTGGGCTCTCTGCTCAAAGTCTCATGGGGACAAAATCAAGGTGTCATCTGGGGCTACCTTTCTTCCTGTAGGCTCCGGAGGAGAATCCATGGCCACGCTCATTCAGGGTGTAGGCAGAGCTCACATCCTTGCCCTAAGACTGGGACCTCTGGCTGTCAACTGGTGGCTGCCCTTAGTTCCTAGAGGCTAGCCACCTTCTGGCACACTTGGCCCTCTGCATCTCCAAAGCCAGAAACATTCATGCCTATGGAATCCTTCATCTGCTTTGAATCTCTTAATTTTCCTTGATGCTCTTATCTGGACCCAGATCTAGAGCCTTGATGATTAGGCTACTGTTCTTATCTTAAGGGCAACTCATTTGGAGCCATAATTAACATCTACAAAATCTCTTCACACTAGTGCCCAGATTACTGATTGACTAAATGACTGGGTGAGGCCACGTGTATTCTTATGGGCTAGGAATCTTGGGCGCTAACTTAGAATTTCACCTATCCAAAGACACTTTAAAAATTTTTGAGCAGGGAATGGTGACTCATGCCTGTAATCTTATCACTCTGGGAGGCTGAGGTGAGTGGATTGCTTGAGCTCAGGAGTTCAAGACAAGCCTGAGCAAGAGAAAGAACCCATCTCTAAAAAGAAACTAGCTGGGTGTGTTGACTGGCACCTGTAGTCCCAGCTACTTGGGAGGCTGAGACAAGAAAATCACTTGAGCCCAAGAGTTTGAGGTTGCTGTGAGCTATGACACCATGGCACTCTACTGAGGGTGACAAAGTGAGACTCTGTCTCCAAAAAAAAAAAAAAAGCCTAGATATTTTTTTTTTTTCTGGCAGAAATCTTAGTATAAAAGAAATGGGGTATTTAAGGAAGATATAAAACATAAAGAAAGGATAGTTAGGAGGAGCGCCCTACAGGGAATCTAAGATTTGATTTCAGACAGACAGGTCTTGAGTTGTGAGCCGTACAAGCCCTTTTGCCTGTAGAGGCAGAGGGGTTACATGGCTCGTGGTCTTCAGTTAACAGCAGACAGAGCTCAAGTGAAAATATTTGGTTTCTTGTACAGTCTGGCTCAGCTCATTGTCTTCTCATGCCTCTGTCTCCATCCAGAATGGGGTAACACTCAAGGCTGCTGTAGCGATAAAGCAGTGGTAAGAGGCTGCCCAGGTGTTAGACCTTGTGAGGCATATGGTCGGCACCCAGCAAATGTCCCTTCCCAAGTCCTTTTCTCAGATAGATTTGTCAGATAGCTGGGATATCATCTCCAGCTTTCATGCTACATACAAAATTCTTCTGACATCTTATTTTGTTTCAAAAACCCATGCAAACACCGCCTTCGGCTCCTAATACAGCCATCTCGTAAGCTTGC
Organism: Galagoides demidoff; assembly: GCA_963574575.1. Taxonomy (NCBI): domain Eukaryota; kingdom Metazoa; phylum Chordata; class Mammalia; order Primates; family Galagidae; genus Galagoides; species Galagoides demidoff. The sequence continues at coordinate 19,369 of CAUYQV010153194.1, forward strand.
GTGAACTAGTGTTTTCATTACTTGCCAGTCCCTCCCCACCCCAGGAATGGTTGGGTCTCACCTTTGTTTTCATTTCCCCTGACATCAGTCAGACCAGGGCGTGCCATTCAAACTGGAACCCCCTGTTCAGTTCCTACACATGCCCAGCTTATGCTTGCTAGACCTTGAACTTGTAGATTCCCTAAATGTTTCACCTGCCTCTGCCCCTGGGCTGATGCCACTGTGTGCATCACATCCCCCCTCCTGGCTGACAGGCCTGGTACCGTGCATGGCTCTCTGTGAGATCCCTATACTCAGTCCGTAGCTGCATTCCTTTGAGTCTCTCTGTACCCCCAGTTCCATGGGGGTGCAAGTGTGGAAGCCAGGAGCCATTATCATTGACCCAAGGGAAGACTACCGTGTTGACACCGTACTGAGTTCTTCAGTGTCATAACTGAAGAGCGTGAGCCTGTCTCGGGCACAGAGTTATCACATCCCCTCGTTTAGCAACGTGGGAGCTCTTTGATAGGGAGGTGACACACAACCAGTTAATTACATCAAGAGAACTCAAGCAAATTCCACAGCTTCGTCCCTGCCATGTGCCACGCAGATCCCTCTGAAAAGGATTACAGATGTTCTTTTTTTTTTTCTTTCCTTCTGTTCCCTCCCCCTATCTTTCTTTCTTTGCACCCAAGGCACTCTGCACTTCAAGCTAAATATAATGTATCTGATTTCCCATCATACATACTAATCAGGTTTGAAAGTTGTCTTGTGAGGCTTTAAAAAGCTAGCCAAGAGCAGTGCGATTTCTCCAAAAGGATGTCTGCAATCAAGATGATTACATAGGAAAATAAATCATAATTTATATTGCTGAAAATGTCATTTGCAAAACACTCTGACAATGCTTTCCTTTCAGTCTATTTTCCTGTGTACGGGGTAAGTGCTGCCCTTCTGGAACTTTCCTCTTCTTTTATTTATTTATTTCTTTTTAATGCTCTGAATATCGTGGGAGCAATGGCAGTTTCGGGGCAGTATGGGGTGGGTCAGGAATGCAACTGACAGACATTAAAACCCCAAATTGAATAATCCCAGCATAGGCGAGAGAATCCAAAGATAGTCTAGATTTAGAACTGAGGCTTTCAGGGAAGAGGGGTTGAACAGGAACATACCTTTTATTTTTTTTTTATTTTTTATTTTTTTCCTGTTGAAGTAGAACTTAGACTTTTAGAACCAAATGACTTTCAGGAGCCCATCTCTCTTCTGCCCACTTGGTTTTGCATTGAATAAACTAGATGGACTTAGCCAAGAGGATTGATTAGAGATCTGAATCATTAATATCCCCTGACAGTAAGAACAATCTTTCACCGTGTCCTGGTCGACAGATACTAAATTCACCAATGCTGACAGTTATTATCTGTGGCGTATTGTCAACACAGCCACCAGGTCTTCCCACTTGTCCTTACATTGTAAAGTTGTAGACACTCTTCCAAAAAGGTGGAGATCGTTTCTCCAACCCTTGGATCGGCGTGCCTTGTGGAACTTGCTTTGACCAACGGGGCATTTGCAAACGTGATTCACAAGCAGAGTACCAGGAACACATGTTTTGTGTATCATTTGATTTGCCGTTCAGGGGAGGGCATGACTGTTGTCCGTTTACAGTCAAGGGAACTGACAATCATACAGTCAAGGGAACTGATGATCCCAGGGATGACATCTCTATGAACAGCAGTAGTAACAACAGCAGTGTGCATAGCAGTCCCGGTGGTTATTACCACTGTAGCAGCCACCAGACTTATCCTAGCAGAAACTTGTGCTTACTGTGTGCTTTCTATCTGCCAGAGTCAAGCCTGAAGTATACACTCATTAACTGTTTACCCTACCCTAAGAGGTAGGTGCCCTCCTCATCCCCCTTGTCAGAAAAGGAAACAGAGGTTCAGAGTGGCCCTGTGATGATCACAAGTCCCACCAGGGTAAAGGCCGTGTTTGGCAAAAGACCATTTTTAAGCCACCATCATCTTCACATCCTTTCACAAGACTGTGCTGGGCCTTTCCTCTTTCACTGCCAAGAAGTAGGGTTTGTTTTACTCTGAAAAGTCTCCAAGCCCATCCCAGACAGGTATATATTTAAAGGATGCCCTTTTGCTGTGTAACTGGGGCACAGGAGAACCAACTGACCGTTCTCCACTGGCTGTGGAAAGTTCCACTGCTCCTCACTGCCTTTGTGGCTGAATTGGGGCGAGGGGGGTGGTAGTGAAAGAACAACATATTCTCCTGCAACTGCGCCTCCAGCCGCGGTGGTCTCGGGGAGGGGGGCCGATTACCAGGCTGAGTGGCAGAGTGTGGCAAGCCTGCCGCTCATCCCGTGTCTAATGGAACAGAAACAAGCACCCTACTGCCCTTGTTTTCCAGTGGCTCGTCCGGGCTCTGTGAGGTTTATTAATCTCAGCGTATAATGGAAAATGTGTTGCCATGTTAAATGTTGAGCTGCCGTTCGCTACTCTGAGGAGTGAAGGCAGCCGGAGTCTTTCTCTTATTTACACACAGTGCCTGCCAGAGACACTTAGGGCAGAAGAGCGCCTTCCTAAAAATCCGTGCGGAATTCCAGAGTGTGCATTAATGCATGTGACCAGATGGGTCTAAAATATGCCACTTTAACCAAAAATCATCCTCTGAGAAACTCCTCAGAAGAACCTCAACTCTGTGCATAATAACTGCCTCGGGTGGACCCATAATTTTAGAAAACCTATGAGGTACAGAATGAAGATGAGGGACGAAAATGGTTCCTACTTATCATTACAGCGTCTCTCTAAAAGCCTGTGTGGGGGGAAGAAATCCGCCCAGTTCCAAGAACCATGGCAATACTTAGACCATTGAGAATCGCTTTGAGTTATTACCCAGAAATTGCTAACCACTGCTTTCTAAGTTATATATTAAAGAAAAAAAAAAAAAGGTTTCCAACTTCTTAAGTGCCAGAAACAAGCGGCTGTTAGTTCGATGTCAAAATATTAATACCAGCGTCTGCAAGTATGTTCTTAGGTTTATTTTCTGCTTGCGTCTTACGAGTTTTAAGGGCTATCAGTAGAAGCATCTAATAATCCTAACACTGTCATATTTACACCTGAGGTCTTATTATCCACTTCTGCCTTAGCTATGTAAACAGACAAATAGCCTACTTTGGATTTATCCGGGTAGTGCTTGTCACAGACACCACACACAATGAGATTGGAGATTCCCAGGTGTCAGCGCTCAGAATGTCTCATTATTCCGGGAATAGCGTGCTTCTCAGGTAAGCCATCACTGTGGGCCAGGAGGAGTTACCTAATGGGTCACACTGGCCCAGGAAGGCTCCCGTGTGCAAACCATTGTTTAAAATTACAAGAGACCTGGGGACTTTTAAAAGAGGAACCCTATAAGTAGCAATGTGACTTTCCCTGGCAAAGATGTACTGTTTCCCAACGAGAAGAGTCAGAAAGAGAAAAGCATTTGCCTCTGTACATTGTGATTAAGACAAATGGGGGCGTTTTCATTACCTTAAAGCAGTGTTTTCCTGTTTTAAACCTTTCAGTCTCGCATCACTTTTCCAGTGCGATATCCACGTTTGAGTTTGAGTTTGTTTAAAATATTACCATTTTGTTGACATTCACCTGTATGGTTTTCATAATATACTTCTTAAGGAACGGTTGGGAAAAAGAAAAAGAAAAAAAAAAAGAAAGAAATGGTAAAATGTTAATGATTCCTCTCCCAACTGCAATTTTGTCAGCTCCGTTTTGTACATATATGATTATGAAGCAATTTGCATGAAATTTACACCTTTTCAAATTTTGAAAATTGCCTTGTTGAGAAAGAATCACTGCACTTCTCAATACCACACTGATTAATCACAGTTATAGAGTAGACATAACATTTTTATTAAACTCTCAGTGAGCAGGAAAATTAGCACTTCCTGCAATAACGATACTAATTTCATTAGCGAACGTTTTCATTTATAAAGTGCTTCTTCCTTATCGCGAACCTTTTATCCTTTTCTTATTGACCAAAGAGAGGGCGCGTCTTTGGGAGCTGGTAATAAACCGTATTCCTAACACGACGTGACCTCATCGACAAGCGGCTGCCTCCAGCTCATCATCTGCCTTGACCGTAAATATCCATCGTCCCTCTCGTCACGTGGCATCCTCTGAGCCTCCTCTTTGAATTTCAAATGTCATAAGAGATGGTTTCCATCCTCCAGAGCTTGCAATGGGGTGGTTATTGGCAAGACTAAAACTCTAAGACGATCAGGTGGATAGAAAGAATATACAGTGTTTTGTTGATTTGTGTTCATGTAACTTTTTTATTGAATGCTTAGAATAAAGGGCGGAACAGATGAGAATAGAGGAAGGATGTGTGGCCTTGTTTGCCTTTTTAGGACCTGAACTATGCAAAAGAAAACTCAGGGGAAGCCAATGAGGGAAGAGATCAAAACTGCTGGATTAGGGGTCTGGGGCCCAAGTGTTTTTTGCATATTAAAAAGTTCTTCTACATACAGCATCTTTTCTGAAAGCAGGGGGAGGTTGACTAGTGCAACAGTTACTTACTTACTGCCTTCCTCTTAGAATCCAGTTACTGCTCAAGGTACTGAGGATGCAAAGGTATGAGCCCCCAGACAAACCGGGTGCCTCTGCCCACAGTGGCACATTGTGGGGGACCCAGGGGCAGAAGCGAGTCAACGCCTAGGGGAGTTGCATTCTATCAGCGGTGGGCCACTTTCAGGAGCAAGCACACGTGGTGCTGATGGGTGGAAAGGAAAGGCAGGGATGGGCTCCAGACGGGATGCCAGGTGCCATCAAGGCATCCAAGGAGAGAAGGGGCCGGCAAAGTGGAGACCCAGAGGCGAGTGTCTCAGGCAGAAGGAACAGAAAGTGAGAAGGCTACCTGTCCCAGTAGAGATTACCCATTGCTAAAGAGACCATGTTGAGGGCGGCACCTGTGGCTCAATGGGGTAGGGCGCCGGCCCCATTTACTGCAGGTGGTGGGTTCAAACCTGGCCCTGGCCAAAAACTGCAAAAAAAAAAAAGAGAGAGACCATGTTGACCAGAGGACTTGTTCATGTACCCTTTGATTTTTTAAATTGAGAATGGAGGTCTGCATTGGAAGGGAAATATGAATCTTTTCTTTGTATCTACATGGGAAAGCTGTTTATATTCAAAGTAGAAGAGAGATGGACATTTCTGAAACCCCACTGAGTGACAAAGGGATAGGGACAGATTCTAAATGTTCATGAGACAGCCAACTGTTTCTTTATGGGCCAGCTTGTAAAATGTAATTATGGAGATTGTGAATATTATAAATATAAATTTAAGCGTATTTAAATTTAAGCTTATTACATATATAAATATATGTGTTGGTAACAGCTTAGAAAGGTAAATGACTTGCTTAAGGTCACACCACTGGTAGACTTGGGCACCAAGATTAATTCCATAGGACTTTGTGAAATTTCTCATTTAAAAACACATACACACACACACATACACATTCATATATTGGAGTTTAATTCACTGGATGCATTATGGTTTAACTTCATTAGTAACACTGCCTGGAGTTTGTCTTATTTTGCCAGGTTGACATATGAATTTAAAAGGTCAGGTGCCTGTCTGAGAATTCAGATACTCTTTGTCTCTGCAAAGAGTATCATATTATTGAAAATATGCTCAAACTTGTCAATTGGAAGGCATTGCAATTAAAACAGCAATAAGAAATTTACTTCATGCTGGCCAGATTGGAAACACATGTAGAAGTATTGCAAAGGTACAGGGACACAGTCTTTGCCATGCCACTCCTGTGCTCAAAAACATTCAGTGGCTCCCTGTGGCCTCCTGGATCAAACCCACACTGCTTAGCCTGTCACTCCTTTTCCCACTATACTCTCGGCCTCACAAATTGGTTGACTATTTCAGTACTTTTTCTTGGGCATTCTTCTGTGGTCAGCCACTCCAGGGGTAGCAGGGACGCAACAGTGAACATGAACCGTGGCTTTCACAAACTCACCTGCTTGCTGTCCTTCCCACACCATCTGCTCATTCTTGATCTTCACTCATACACACTTCACAGTCTCTGCTTGTGTATCGCTCCCTCTTCTTACGATGTAAATTAACACAAATTTTGAAGCTTAATATAATATACATTTATTATTCCATGGTTTCCATTAGTCTCTGGTTATGTCTTAACTGGGTCCTCTCCTTTAAAGTCTCACAAGGTTGTGTTCGGATATCGGTTGGGCTGTGTTATGATCTGGTAGCTTGACTGGGGAAGAATCTGCCATTGAGATCACTTGGATTACTAGCAGGCTTTATTTCCTCCTAGTGCTTTGACTCAGGGTCTTGGCTTCTTGCTGACTGTTAGCTGATGGGTAGAGGAAGCCTCCAGCTCCTAGAAGCCATCACAGTTCCTTACTGTCAAGCCAGCAAGAAGCTCGTGAGAGTCCAC